>JAZHYW010051260.1:0-11638 GCA_037355805.1 Ixodes ricinus
GAACGTCGATATGTGCCGTGAAAAAGTGAAACGCCGAACACTGTCGGACCACGATTGCTTGAGGCGGGCGCGCAGTTTTGCGGGTTGAATTCACGGATACTTGTAGTCATCAGATTTATTTGTTTTGTTCCAACATGAACGCCAGAAAACCGTCAAGTTATGCACGAACGCACCTGCGGACTACGTTCAGTGCGTCTTCAAGCTCAAACGGCCGCCTGATCGTTCAGAACTGTCGTCTGCTCTTTCAAACGTTTTTGCTTGTCGTCTGCTCTTTCAGACGACGCACACTGCCCGTCATAGAACAAACATTGACCCGGTAATTGCGATATGAAGTGAGTGCAGGCCTCTAAAGACTTTTAAGTTTGAAGGTTGGTTGGGATAAAGACTGCGCTGCGTAAACAAATGGAATACAGACTACGGTGGCGAGCATTGTCTGGTGTGCATCACCAAAACGTTTTTGCCTGATTCACGCCCAGTCGATTCTGCTTGCAATTACAAGTATTGTCAGAACATCTCGCCATTACCGGTTCACGGTTTTGCAGCATTACAGGCGACGTCCTGCGACTGAAATTGCGGAAGCGGAACCTTATCGTACCGTCAGGCGCGGCAGCTCCATTCTGCGGCGTACGCACTGGGGACATCGACATCGCCATCATCCGGAAGGTATTCACGCGAAGATTTGCGGTGTAACCACCATCCGGTAACTTCACTGAGGCACGCTCAAGTAGTTAGACATTGCGAGGCAGACGCAGAACCAGCAATTCCGACGCGAAAAAGAGCACGGGGACCCGCACCGACGCCGACAACATCCGCAGCACCAACGGTTTGTTTATCGCGGCGCGACGGCGAACTCTGCCCACACTCCAACGCGCATGCACGGTCTTTTTCACTCTCATGCCTGACCGCAGCCGGCGCTGATCTATTGGCTACGATTTGATGACCGGACGATCTGGTGGGGCCGATCCGGTGGCGCTGCAATCTGATGAGAGCTGCTGATCTGGTGGCGCTACAATCTGATGGCTACGACGTCTGATGGCGCTACCATCTGACTGGCTACAGATTTTATGGCGGGCCGATCCTGCTGGCGCATGATCTGATGGTGCTACGGTCTGATGGCTACAATCCGATGGCGCTACGGACCTGGAAGATGGCACTACGAACTGATGCCGTCGGTAGCGGCAATCCGGTGGTACAGCGCATGCTGGCCGATCGGCGCTGCTGATCTGACGGCGTCATGCGATCTGAATTGCTGAAGTCGAGCGGCGCTTGAAAGTCCATCCTCACGGACGAACTCGTTGTCTTCGCCGTGTTATGCTATATCATCGGCTAAAGCATTCAGAGCCCGGGACAAAAGCGCAGGATCGCCGGGATTGCCGTGCCGACGGTGGCTAGTTCCGATGACAGAAGCACTGCACATAGGCGGTGGGTGCCGTTGGCGACGCAGTTGTGGTGTTCGCTTGATTGACTCAACGCATCGCGTCGGCGGCTGCCAGGTTGAACTTAAATGAAACGGAATATACCACTGAAGCATTCCGGCCTGTCCGGGCTCTTGAAAAGGGGTCTATATAATCCTCCAGCCAAAGAGAGGCAACGTTCTTGTGACCTATGTTCGTACTGCAAGGAGAAACTTCGTCCCTGAAAGCAGAGGGTCAAAGTTCCTCCCTCATGTCTACACTCTGATTATGGCGGCCCCGAATCGAGCGAATCGAGCTCCAGGATTAGCTGAAGGGACGCTGCGTCTCTTGCTGCGGTGTTTCTACACTAGCGCTTCCGCTGCTTCCTTCCAGCTCCTGCCCGGCGTAGCTTTTTTCCTGGGGAAGCGCAGCTCTTAGGCGCCCGTTGCCCGCTTGAGCAGGCGTCTAGGCGTGGCCGTGAGGTCACATGGCCCCCCAAGGTCACGTGGCCCTCCCACGCCGCTTGACCCCCAGAGTGCAAGTGCCCCCCCCCCCCCCGAGGTCACGTGACCCCCCTTGGAGGGGGAGGAGGGAGGAGGAAGTAGGAAGTGAAGGATGACGAGAGGAGGAGAGAGGGTGAAGGAGGGGGAGGAGGAGCAGCAGGCAGGATCGCGAGGATAGGAGGTGGGAGGCGGCGCACTGCCCTCCCCTGAGAGTACCCTTCCCTCCTCCTCCTCCAGAGCTGCGCCTCGGTGCTTCTGATTTTCATTTTTCTTCTTTTAGACAGGCAAGTGTCTTGCGCTACCGGCACTGCCTCTAGTGCCCTGCAAGCCTGCTCATGAAGAGCAGTCATTGGCTTCGGCAGCCGATACTGAGCAAACCATTGCCTGCGAGTTGGAAAGGCGAAGCAAATAAAAAATGTGGCCCCGAAAATCCACGCCGTGAAGGTGAGTTGGTCAGCAGAAGTCGTAAAACGGCTACCAACGATTACCCGCGCGACGTCGCTCGAAAATTCACACACGTGGTTCGAGCAAAGAGTGAAAACCAAAGACGGGTATCAATGTGTTTAACCACTCCCTTTATTGCGTCACAACTGATATTCATTGCAGTGCCTTTTCACCCTCCTACTTTATGATCAGTAGCTGAAAACACACTGCGGGATGTTCAGTTCCTCACTTCGCGGAGATATTACTATTGCTGAGGTCAAGTCAATGGCATGATCCATGAATGGTTGTTGAGTTGAGTTGCACCGGTGGAGCGCTTTATGTTATATGTGCAAGCGTGGTGACGCCACCACGTGATTTCCATGCTGTTGGGTACTTTTCCACTGAGGTAGCTAACTGGAACCGTAATCTTTGCCGGGAAACACAATATCGGGAGAAGGGGCAATGCTTTGCATTGCTCGCAGGCGCCGTTATGATCCATTATGCGGTTTGCACGTTCATCGAGGGTACTTGGGAATGATGTCGACCCCTTGCCGAAGCAGCTGCAAACTCCAACCTTTGACCGGAACGTGGGAGGGTGTTCCTCATCGTTCACCTGCGCGCTTATCATCCATCATGTGGTTTTGATGCTTTGTTTTGTTTTGTTTTGTGGTTTGCTTGTCAGGTGGTTTTATAGATCTCAGGAGATGATACGCTGTTTTGCCACTGTAATTGCTCACCGGGAGTTTTACGCTTGCAACGCCAACAACACGAAAATTCCTATGGCCGGTAGAGGTGGCACAGCTTCGCTGCTAAAACGTACTCATGAGTTTTTTTACGTGCCATATTTATTGCCGAAGTCAGCTTCCCGGGCACAGGTAAAGGAATGGGTTAGCGCTTCGAACGCAGTAACTCCAGTGCTCTCAGCTGACAACACCGCGATGTTAAGCAGACACAGCCATGGCTCCGGCCGCTCCTATTCCTTTGCTATTCCTCGAGCCATATATCCTTCGTCGGCACCGGACGCCACGGAGGAGTGCTAAATCATTTGCGAAACCAAGAACCGCTCTAAAGAGCTAGTTTAAAGCAGCCTACTTGACCCATTGCACGGGGTTGCACGGTAACCAGAAAATATTGCAAAGCGAAGAAGGTAAAATCGCTCACCACCAGATGGCGGTCAAGCAGAATAGTTGCAAGTGGCTAGCTAGACGGCGCTAGGTACTGCCCAATTTATAGGCCAAAAATAATTTTGCTTATTCACGCAGCCACTGCGCTTCAGAGCATCTTTATCATACACACATTGTTCCGAGTATGTTAATTTTTTCCTCTAATGTCATTCCTCACAATGTGTTTGCAACGGCTAAAGGGTTTATCTCTTTAAAAAAAGTAAACGTTAAAGCCGTAATTATATGCGAAGCCAATAAAATATCCCCCTCAGCTGCGGTTCCGATAGTAACCTTGTGTTCGCTTCCCCGCAAAGCATTAGAATGGTGCAAAAACAAATTTTTCTATCGAGTTTTTTTTTTTGCTTTTTTGCGTTTTTGCGGGGCTGCAATGATCGTCTTGAATTAATCTCTGTAAAAGGGGTATTCACCAGCTAGGCGACGCTTCACGGGCAGAGAAATAGCTTCGACTAACATAATAGTGCGGTCAAAACCGTAATTTGCGGCAGATGTTGCGCACGGTTAGGTGTACGCTGGCGAGTTCGATACCACTCTTCCTGATCGCAGGTCCACTGCCGACTAAATACTATCCGGCTATAACAGAAAGCAAATTTACTTAGCAGCACATCGATTTTTCTGTTTTAATTTTTGTAATGTTAATTTACCAAACTATAAATACGCATTTTCCGTCGTATTTCAAGCCTGTTCAGCCCTTCTTCGTGGAGACGCCATCGATATTGTAGAGGACAACAGACGATAGCAGACGACAGTTGTATTAGCCCGCACGACTGGAGCTACGGCAAAGACCAGCGTTCCGACGTGATTCCCCGCAGGTCGATCGAATGCACCATAATCGCTCAAGCGGTCATCTTAAACTCTTTAATGTAAATCAGAATGTCAACTGCGACGCGACTGTCATCTCATCCTGCTGTTGCACCACTGGAATGGAGAACATGTCATGATGACATCTGCGACAATCCATCTTCGGCAGCAACGCATAACACTGCCATGGCAATGTTGGTGACACGCGCCAATACACAACTATGGTGATCGTCTGTTTTTATTCGGTAACCGAAACAGAATTCAGCGTAGTGGCACAGAAGAGGCGGAGGCACACGATACAATGCCGCGTTCTGGGACGCAAGGTTCCTATAACATCGTTGCTGGTGCCAAGTCGTTGCGGAGTTGTGTTGCGAGTTGTGAAGACGGCCATTTGTAGCCCAGTGTACGCATCACTGCTAACACTACACAGGAACACCACTGATTCTAACGGCTTCGTTCGCTTGTTTGACAAGATTATTGACAAAGGCGTCAATACAACTAAAGTGTTCTGCGTGTTTGGATTAGGAAACTGATTTGTAGGAGGCTTTCGCTGTTGCTGATGCTGAACCACCCCAACCACGTTTAGTGAACGACGCGTGCATCGTGACCGAAAAACAAAACCGGGAAAGAAGATGAGGCGGGAGTGTGGAACTTCCCTCCCGTCTGCCCGGAGACGGAGAAAAACGTCTCGTTACTCCGTTCTTCCGATTGGGGGCGCGTTAGTAGAAGGGCGGAAAACGCACCGTTGTTACATTTTTTCCCATATTTTTTATGAATGTAGTTACATGTAATATAATTGATTGGGCGCTTGGACCATACAACACTTTTAATTAAACCGCTCTGTTTGCACCGCAACAAGTACAGCGTGAGCAATATGAAAGACCCATTTAACGAGGCAGTTTAAGGCAGCTTTACTGCATTCGGATCGGTTAGGCCCACATTGCTTGAGGTGAGGAAAGACCTGAGCATTCGTTCCCCTTAACAACGAAGTGACTCTGGCCAAAGTGGGCTTGGCACAGCCGCATAAACTGCAACGGCGATAGGCCTGTTTGTCACGGCCAGCGGGCGCGAGCGCGCCCGTAAGACGCGCCCGTGTATACTCAATACCGCCTCGAAGACAAGGCCTGCGCATGACGTCATCGTGAGTAGGTCCCCAACCCGCCCCAAGCTGCAAAGTTTGAGGAGAGTATGGGCTGCGTCACAACCACGTCACATTCACTGGCGGCCAAAGCTGTGTGCGCGATTGCTGAGCGCGAGCTAATGGCGAGCTTTCAGTTCATTTGCAACGTATGCGAACACTGCCTCGGCCAGAAGCGCGAGCTAGCACGCGCTCCTGCCTTTGAGACATGCATTTCTAGCGCGAGTGCTCGTTCTACGGAAGACCGCTTCGAAGCAGCGACCTCCGAGCTCTCGTGCTTGTGGCGTTGGCTGTTCTCACTAGGGGTATCCACACGAAGGAGAATCTCCGCGGACGGATGTCGTGACGTCAACAACCCAGGAAACTCCGTCCCCGGCTCCGCCACGTGCTCGGAGCTTCCGACAGCACGAAGCCTCGCGCCTCCACCACTGAGGAGAACGGCGCCGTGAGGCGTCAAAAGGATGACGTATGCCACGTGATGCGCGCTCCGCGGAGGAAGTGGCGGATTTCTCCTTCGTGTGATACCCACCACACGAAGGAGAAATCCGCCGCTTTCCTCGCCAGAGCGCGCATCACGTGAGAAACGTCATCCCTTTTTGACGGCCGCAGCGCCGTCGCTCCCGTGGCGGAGGCCCGAGGATTCGTTCCATCACCACGAAAGCTCTGCAGGTGCACGCGGCGGAGCCGGGGACGGAGTTTCCGGGTTGCTGACGTCACGACATCCGTCCGCGGAGTTCTCCTTCGTGTGGATACCCCTGTGAACGGAGTATAAACAGCGCCCTCAAAAATGGCGTCCAGTGCCAGCGTCCAGCATCCAGCGTCAGCGGAAAGCTTTGCAGCCCTTCGCACAGCAGTAAGGCATTTTCACTCGTGCATTTGACGCTCCACGTGAACGTCTAACTTCATCGTATGCTATAGCAACAGACACTCGGCGTGAGCATCTGTTTCATTATCTGCTACACAAACCACTGAAGCAGGCGATGGAGCAGACGATGTCGCAGACGATGTAGCAGACGATGGTGCTCATCCGGGCTACCTAGGTGGCGCTGAGGGGATCTACTAGTGATGACGTTTAGAGGAGGAAACGCGCAGGCCTTGTCTTTAGTGTTATTTTTATACTCCGTTCACCCTTACGCTGAGACAGTAGCCAATGCCCCAAGCACGGAGCTCGAGGTCGCTGCTTTGAAGCGTTCCTCCACAGAACGAGCGCCCGCGCTAGAAACGAACGCCTCAAAGCAATGGGCACGGGTTAGCTCACGCTTGTACCTCTGGCTGCAGCTCTAAGCTTAAAGATGAACGGAGTATAATTCTTGCATCGATCGCTACAGCGCCACCGCAGTGTTCGATCGTCGCACTGTAGCCATGGCTGCTCATAAGTGTGCGTCTGCAACTATTCACCCGCGGTAATGGCGCGTTCACACTGGAAGCGGATCCGCAAACGCGAAGCGGATCCGCGCGTTCTCAACCGCAAAGCGGCTGAGATCGAGCGGTTTGAGCGCGTTTCTGCCAACCGCTTCGGGACCGATTTCTCCCAACCGCTTTCAATGAACCGCAAAGCGGCAACCAATCGGAACGCGACGCTGACGTGACGTCAGTGTCTTTCAAAACAAGATGGCACCTGTCGCTGGCGAGGCGTCCAAGGCGCTGTAGTCCTAGCGTTACAGGAGACAATCACCGGAGAAACGCGATGTTCACGTCCGTCACGTTGAAGCCGCCGCGAAAAGAATTGATTCGTAATCTTAACGGGCTTCGCACTCGGTGATTTGGTTCGGGTAAGAGTTTGTTTATTATTCCGGGTGCCACAGCCCGAAGCTCGCTGCCTCGCTAGTCTCTGCCCGTAGAACGTCGGAACCCGCCCCTGATCGACCGAAATGTCAACTTTTGTACCCACTAAGATAGTCGCGTGAACTATTGAAAGCTTTGGACACCGTGCACGACCACCACGAAGGCCGATAGGGACTGTCATGCGCCTGATTGCTTAGCCAACGCACATACCGCGGAGCGGCAAAACACCTGCGCTAGCTCTACCCGTAACGAGTACTACTAACAAAAGAAATAAAGGGAACATACTCAAGAAATAAAGTGTACGTAACAGACGATGCAGAAATAATCCATACGGCGTTTATTTGAACTTAATGTCAAACAAACAGTAGACTCGACCGACGTTCGAGTGACGAGAGGAGAGTCCGCCACCAACGAGCCACGACCGGCTAGCACCGAACACATTCCCCCACACCACGGTCCACCCCACCGTTCACAACTTCGAGAAAGATAAGAGCGAACAACGAGGGAGGACACTGGCCCTCTTCCCGAAAACATGGG
Source organism: Ixodes ricinus (assembly GCA_037355805.1). NCBI lineage: Eukaryota > Metazoa > Arthropoda > Arachnida > Ixodida > Ixodidae > Ixodes > Ixodes ricinus. The sequence continues at coordinate 7,763 of JAZHYW010051260.1, forward strand.
TCCACTTCGAAGAAAAAGTCGGGGGCCTCCTGTTCTGAGTCAGCAAGGCGCGCCTAGCTGGGCTTTGCTTGCGAGGCGAAGTCGAGGAAGCACAGGCGAGTTTTCCGGGTCCATGTTTGTTTTTCGCTGCCTGAACTCGTGATGCGTGCGGGTTGGTGCGAACGATTCTGAAGAAAAATCTTCCGGGTGCCAAAATAGCTAAATTTTGGCTTTGGATCGTGGATTAAAGTGGATTTTGGATTGTAAAACAGGGTTTCCAAACGCAACTCTCAAAAGATCACGCATTATCTCCGAGAAACCTCCAACCGCCTCCCAACCGCCAACCGCCTCTGGGTGTGTCTGAACGGGGTCAGCTAGCGAACCGCATCCGCACCGCTTCGCGAACGCGGATCCGCTTCCAGTGTGAATGCGCCATAAGAGAGCTTCTGAAAGAACTAAAGATGGTTTAGGTAAAAAAAAAACGCAGCTGTAGTTTTTCTTTTAGTTTTTTTTTCTTGATTTTTTTTAAACATTTTTGACCATCAATGAAATTCTGCCAGCTTAGCATCTTCGAGGCAACGTGAAAAGCACAATGACGCGCGAGATGGAACGCGCCCGAGAAATATTCGATTTTGCTCGCCAGAGGCGCTGCCCTGACTTCAGAGGACTTTAAATATCTGCTTAAATGGTAAGACAAATTGGCTAGGTGGCGGCTACCGCCCGACCAGCTAGCGTATTCATCCATCCATCATCCATCCGTTCAGGAGCAGATGGTACACTTCTATTATCACTCCGAGACGCGCTGATAACCCTTGATCCTTCCTACAGATAAAATCGGTATACACAGAATTTGTTTCGGCGGCATTCTTCGAAGCTTGTGGTGACCTTGCATTTTTTTCTAGGTTATACGAGTAAAACCTGAGGGCGAGGGGGAGATGAGAGCACGTGGGAACGACAGTGCATCGAGTTCTGGTTGGAATGATTAGTGCGCAAACGCAAAGCTAGTTGTACAGTGTGTGGGAGCCGAGGGATGAAAGACAAGGCAGAGGGCACGTGACAGGCGGTCGGCGGAGAAGACACAAGCTGGCGCGAGACAGTGCGAGCAGAGCGAGGCTGGAGCTGGTACCAGGAACATCGGAGCCGGGCTGCCTGGCCTGGCCCATAGCGAACTCCCTGAGCGGTCCACCAGCGAGGTCTGGAGCAAGACCTGCGGAAACGGCGAGCCCTGGCCATATGACCTGGGCCATGACGATCCTGGGGTGGTTCCGCAGCGAGACTCGGGCATTGATAGCCCGGGACAGTCAGCCTACGCAGCGCTGGCGTGGGAAAGGCGATCCGCAGGCCTGGACACGGACTCCGACTGTGAGCTCTGAACGACGGGCGACAACAAGCGTCGGCGTGCCTGAACTGCCGGCTCTCGACAACGGGCAACCGAGAGGTACAGTAAACCCATTCACTGTCTTCTCGTTGCTGTGTGTCACTCCCTGGGTGACGGGCGGAGCGCATACCGATCGGGCGGCGATTATTAGTAGAGGGATCTCCATAAAGAAACCCACATAAAGAAAATAAAGAAAAAGCTAGTTGTACGGTAATGCAGTCTTGGACTCATGACCACGGGGTCGTGGGTTCAATTCCCATCGGGGCGCGTCCAAAAGTTTTTTTTATTTCTTCTCAGTTTATTCATATACCATCTTCATTGCCAGCTCTGTTGTACAGATCGTCTCCGACGTGTCGGTTCCATATTTCGTTACGGTTTCCGTGGCGTTTTGTTTCACTTTTCACGGAGATCCCAGCCCTTTACCACATTCTCCGTTAAAAAGAAAAGGGTATCCCCGTCATGCGACACAAAGACACACAATCACGTTTTCCTCTCTTTATTCTCCTGCAGGAGCGGCCCTTTATGCGGAAAACCAGTCAGAGTGTTTCCGCAGGAGATCGAAGAAATGAGCAACACTACACACGTCGACCGTGTCTCTTATGAAATGTCGACACCAGAAGTCAGAAGGAAACCACACTCCATCATCGTCTGACCCCGAGCAAAATAAATTCCGAAGTTTGCCCTTAAATCATGTAGTCGACGACCAGCGGTTGATACATTAGGATGCAGCGAGAGAAGATATATTTCTTCCTGATTTCAGTCGCCATGAGAAGGCGGGAACCCTAGAATTTACTCACAGAGCACGGCACATGGGCCCCATTCATCATCGTGCGCCATAGAGACCGCGTCGGGCTCTTATACTCACTATCCATCCCACAACGGGGCTGCTTGCTCCTTACACAGGGACAATCTTAAAGTCATTTGGCAAAACGGTTTTGCCTCGTGCTTCGTCTTAAAGATTCTTATCAAAATTTAAAGAAAAAGGAATAGAGAGAGCGTAGTATGGCTTTAAGAGGATTTATTTGTATACTTAGAATCAACAAACAAGTGTGAAGAGCTGATTGAGATGATCCGCATAAACTGCGTATCGAGCGGAAAAATAAATGTATGTCTATTTGGTCACTGCGAAGTGCCAGTACCTTGGGAATATTTATTGATAAAGTAATTTTTAATGCATATTAGAGACAATAAAGGTACGACTGTGTTTTAAAACTTTCTAGGTATCTTTAAAAAAAACTCGGTCTAACTTTGGTTGAGAAAGAGCAATTTTGAAAACTAAAACCGGGCTCACCTGTGTTCTACTATCTATTGACAAAAATATGCAGTCGTTGCTGCCGTGTTGCAAAATATGAACGATTTTACCTCAAAGTTGAGGTTTTCAACCTTCTCAGTCAAGGATTTGCTATGCTCTGTTTCACCTTATGATGTACCGCAGGAAAGGCTACAAGCGCAGAGCTCCTTGCTCTAGGGCACATATCGGCGGCACAAGCTCTCGTGACTTAAGAGTGGCTGCCAATGCTATGAGCTCGCGCTTCTATCCTTCGCTGCGGTACAACATAAGGCGAAACGAAGTATAGTGTCTAGCATTGCTGTACCTTTTGTTGTCCCGTGATATTACCCGCAGGAGCGATTCGTACCTACTCAAAATTTAAAACACTGCCTAAAACTTATCTACAAAGTTTCGGGGGCTTTTTTTTGGTTTCTTTTTGCATTGAACGGTGAGGAATTAGAACTTCATAATGAGCGTGCATTTTGACTTTTTGAGTGCTAAAATGCTGCACGCGGCTCGAATATGTTTTCAGTGGCATACTGAGTTTCAATACGCCTAGTTATCGCAAACACCATATCGCCTCGGTAAATAGGTTACTTAAGGTGTATCCACACGACGGACCGGGCCGCGGACCGATTGATCACGTGATGCGCGGCCCGCGGGCCGCCCGGCTGCAATGAGCATCCACACGGCGGACCAAAAGAGCAGACGACAGAGCGAACGGGCCGGTCTAACCCTCGACCTCACAGCTCCGCCAAACGCATGCAGCGAGCTGCTTTGAGGCTATTTGTAAGCAGCCAAGATGGAGGTTGAACGAAAGAGACGTTTGGCCGCGGTGGCCCTGGCGTTGACTATTGAGGACGAGGAGGACTTAGTGAACCGAAAAGGGCATGCTGGATGAAGCCCTGGATGTGCAGGAAAGATCTTGGTTCTGCATAGTCAACTCTTTTCGTCGCACAACAAAAGGTTCGTCTTCTTCGTCTTCAACAGTTGGCGGTCAACAGCCAGCTTGTTGCCAGACTTAGCGCTTCAATTATACTAAAAACGCCGCGGTCCGCCGCCAAGGTCCGGGCGAGAAAAGTCGCTTGGCATTTCTCAGAAGCGCGGGCCGCGGACCGCCGGCGGACCTCGAAAACCGGTGACGTAAGATCAGCGATGCGCGGCCTCGCGGACCAAAACAGCAATTTGGTCCGTCGTGTGGATACACCTTTAGCAATCAGCAATACTAAATACATTTTTTTAAATCTGC
>JAZHYW010051266.1:0-23074 GCA_037355805.1 Ixodes ricinus
TGTCAGCTTAAGTCCAGATGCAGCAGACGCTACTAGCTAATGGGACCAACCAAGCAGTGTCAAAAGCGGCAATCACTGGGCCCTTTCTGTTGTTTAATTTTGGTTAAGCGATGATATAGCACGTGCAGAAATGTCACAAACACCATGATGATGCACTTCTGACAATGTCTGATGGGTGCCATCAGTCACACTTCGGCTGCGGGTAAAATTAAGGTGAAACGAAGTATATATCTCACTCTAGAGCAGGTGCTTTGCACAGTGCCGCCCAATCTTAACGCTGCCATAAATGGTCTTTTTTTTCTTCTCTTTTTTTGTTGTTGCAATGTGTGTGTGCTATGTTTGGTCGTACTCGGTCAAACTACGTGGTGCAAATTTGACACCCCGATCGCAACCGAGCGTGGAGAAAACATTTCAGGTTTTGTAGTTACAAATTTAGGTTTGAGCAGGTCGCAATAGATACATATTTGGGTGACCGAGTGGCTGCGTTAAAGTTTGGCAAAACTGACCCTTGGCTTTTGAAAGCCTATTGGTGTTCAGCGTCGGCTCTGCCAACGAGACTCTGCGAGCGTCACCCGGACTTACTCGAGTAAGATTTGAAACACAGCCAACGAGTTTATATAATGAATCAAGAAGAACGTGTTTGTCATCTTTTTATGCATTTTGACCTCTCTGGAATGGAGGACATGGCGGTCGCCATTTATTTATTTATTTACTTATTTATTAATATCGAAACCTTCAGGGCCCAGGGAGAAATTGAGAGTATCGAAGTTGGTAGTCCCGATGAGCCCAAATCACAGGCAAGACTTTAATAAATACAAACAATCAGCAAACTTACTTTCAAGGTTGTTACCAAGTTTTTCTTACATTTATTTTGCAAGAAACAATTGGCGATACTGCTAAAAATTGCCAGTGGCCTTTACCTTCAAATACCTTTAATGCATGAAATGCAGTATTTAAGAAGTGGTCAAATTTTTAATTTTTTTTAGAAGACTATGTACCTTCTTGTATAGTATAGGTCACGTGGCATGAATATATACATATATATAGTAGTAAAGGTCACGTGACAGAGGGTCACGTGACATCAATTTTTCCGCCAAACTGAGCGGGGAACTGAATGGGTGTGCAGGTCAGTGTGACGTCAATTTTTCCAAGCTAAATCTTAGACGGGAGGATGAATTGGTCTGTAGGTTCTCGTGATGTCAGGTAGAGTACGATGGACATCAAATTTCCCGCTCAGTTTAGCTGGGAAACTGAATTTGTGTGTAGATCACGTGATCACGTGACAGGAAATGCACGGAAGGACGGACGGACGAACGATATTTCGGGATTGGGGGGGGGGGGGGGGGTAGCGTTAAAAAGAACATTCACGCTTCAACAAACACTCACTACCTGTCCTGCAACAGGTGTCGGTTTTAAATTGTGAAAGTACTTCTTTGGGCAGCCTAATGTCTTGTGGACAAAGATATGGCCGCAGAATGTTTCGTCAATAGCCACTTATAGCGCTACATAGAATATCGCGGAACGTTAAGAAATACTGATGCGCTCTTTAGAGACCATTCCAAGAATCCGCCTTCCAGCGCGCTCTCATCTTGTCCACTGGGCCGTGGAACCAATTTCAAGAGGAAAAGCAAGTTTCCCGCATTGTTCATACGCCGCGCGAAATTGTTCTTACAAGATTCGGTTGTCAAAGGCAGAAGCGACGCTTTCGGCGTTTAAAACACGTACGTATTGATAACATAACATATACCTACTCTAAAAAATGCACCTCCTACATATATCTTAGTTCTCCACATGAAGGGGAAATTACTAAAACTCCGCAAGATACCGGATCTTCTTTTTTTTTTACTACTGTTCTTGAGGTAAATAACGAGTATAGAAGTCCTGTTAACGTCGTGATTGTTAGTGGACTAACGCGCTGGCGAAGATGCTGACTCAAGCTAGGCGGAGTTGCAGTGGTCCTATTAAGTGATGACGTTTAGGGAAGGGAAAGGGAGGGGGTGGAGGCTCAGGCTTTTGAAAGCACAGTGACTCAGCATTTTTTTTTTATTGTTCTGCTTGGGCGACACGCGTTGAGAACGTGCGCATACGCCCTGGAAGTTCATCCGATCTTTGCGTAACTCATACGTTTGTTTATCTCCCCGAACGCGCCACGTGCTTTTGCCCCCCCCCCCTCCCCCTCCCCCGAGCTCAACCGACGGCGGCGCGCACTGCTCAGCTACACTTTAAAAAAAGCCCGATGCGTCTACGTTTCCACACAACACTCGAAGAGCCAATCAGCGCAAGTTACGGAGGCAGCTCAGCAAATGACGATGCAGAAACATCATGTTTGGACCCAAGAAACGCAGTCTGAGTTGTGACATTAAGCATTGAAAGTAGTCACGCTTGCATTGCTTAATGTCACAACTCAGACTGCGTTTTGGGTCTGAACTATGTTTCGGCATCGTCATTCGCTGAGCTGCCTCCGTAAACTACAGTGATTGGCTTTCCCACGTAGTCGTTTATTGCGGAAAGTAGACGCACAGGTTTTTTCTTTAGAGTGTACCTCGTCGTCAACGTTCGCTCCCTGCACGTCTCGTGTGCTGCCCTTGTTCCTGCTTGCGGCGTTCCGATGCGCCAGAGACGTATTTTTGGAGACTCGGCGTATATACACCTTTTCCTCGAGGGCGCGGCCATCTTGCACGCATCGTTTTGATCTCTCCGCGCTGCTGGAAGGTCGTTCGCGAAGAGCGCGTGAGTCAGTCGCGACATTTCTCGTTTTGCCTCCCCTTACATACTTTCTCGCGTACACCGGGTTGAAATGTTTTACTAGCTTTCCCTGTCCCGCATTCGAAATACGGGAAAACACGTGACTTGGGTCCGAAAGGAAACGAAAAACAAACAAACAAATACGTCTATAGGGACGGAGCGACCACCTCTCAACGAAGATCTGCGGAAAACGCTCGAAGCTCGTTCCAGCCAATCAGCAAGAGGCGCTGGCAAGCCACGTCACTGTGTCTCCTTCCTACTCACTGCGCAAAAACAAAACAAAAAAAAACAAAAGAAAACAATAACAGCAACGTAAGATTACAGGCCAGGCAGACACGCTGAGAAATTGGGAGCGACTGCTTCCCCGCAAAGCGCTCGGTGGAACCAATCACTGCAATCCACGGAGCGAGGTCGGCCAATGACAAGACTAATAATACGTTAAGACATAAAAAGAAATATCCTTCTTCGCTGTGGCAATGAGCATGACGTTACATCGTGCACTTTCCCAGAACAAGGATGACTGTTTTTGTTTTGTTTTTCTTCCTAGGCTTTTAACGTATTATCAGCTTTGTCATTGGCCGAGTTCGCTCCACAGAATGCAGCGACTGGCAAAGCACCGAGTGCTTTGCAGGAGAGTATAATCGCTCATGATTTCTTAGAGAGCAATTACGTGATTGGCGCAGACGGGTCGTATCGGTTTCCATCGTCCAATTTGAGAGCGCACAGCGTTTCCGTCTGATCGGTATACCCCCGAACGAAAGTGAGCCAAATGAATGGATAAACGAATCAGTCTGGATGAATCAAAGGCCAGCTTTGAACGAAGAGCGCTCTAATGAGGCACTGAAATAAAATCGGGGTAGGGATTCGAAGCAATCAAATGGTTTGTGCCGCTCCACGGGCTTCATAGAATCGTTTAAAAAAGCTGGAAAAAAAACTGAGATTTTTGCCTTTTGGTTACAGAATTTCGTTCACGCGAAACATCTTCATTGATTGCAGATTCTTTTGAGTTAGTAGCGCACCCTTCGTCGAATGAAGAAGAAGAAAAAAAATATTCCGGAAGTGCGCATCGTCGTTATATCTTGTTACGCTGAAACAGCTGGGAAAGTAACTCAATTACCATAAAAAAGGTAAAAAGATGAAAAAAGGAAAGAAAAAATAAATTTAGAGAGTTGCTCTTTGCTCTCTGATTCGCCTATTTGCATGTTCCTCACGAAGCTCATAAGGGTATCTTTTTTTCTTTAAGTTCATTCCAGCGGCGCGGAAGATGGTTTCGAATGAAACGATTCGCATACACTAACGATACGTGTCCCTTATTGTTCCCATATACTTGTTCTCTTTTTATTTGAAAAAAATACGGAGAAATCTTTATCGATTGCTCAGTCTCGGAATGTCGACATTTTAGTTCCTTTAATTTTTCTTTCTTTCCTTCTTGTTATGTCACAATGACCTCCTTTATCGTTTACCTATCGCCATTCGATCTTTCAACATCTGGCAATGTTGCATTTTGAGACGCAGCTACAGAATCAGGCATGTATGAGGAGTTGGGCAGGCTGTCGGGCTAATATGGCCGCTGAAACCGGAACTAGGCTTGGGATTGGTTCCAAAAGGTCTTAGTAAAAGGTAGAAAAAAACATATCGCGGGATATCTGACGTTTGTTGAATGCGATTAAAGTGCAATGGCACTAATACTTACACCTCATAACCTACTACGCAGACTCCGTTCCTACCTACGCAGCGGAGGGAGAGGGGAAAGCCTCTTAAGGCCGGTTGGGGGTCCACAAATGATGACGTCATCAGCACGCCTTGGCTTCTGATGACGTCATGATTTGACGTCATCAGAAGCGCGTAGCTTCTATGGCCTGACTCTCATGGCCTTGCTACGGTGCGACTAACACCAACACGAGCAAGCAAGGTCCGCGGAGGGTTCGCGTGTACGCCAACACACCGTTTACTAACAAACACGCGTTCTGCGTAGATGGTTGAGCGTGTTGGTTCCTAATTTACGTTAAAAGCCTGTCTTGTCTGTTTGTCTTAAATGTCCCTCTTTCCTTAACGTAAACGCATGCATGCGCACGCGCGATGCGCGTGCGAAGGAACCAGACACGCGTGAGGCGAAGCGTCTGTGCATGCGTAGTGAGAACAGCAGTGCCCTCCAGTGGCATGACGTGAGAGAGTCGAGTTGGTCTATAAAGAAAGAAAACTGTCTCCAGTCTACGACGACTCCACGTTTTTAATGCGAATAGCATTCTTTGGATACTTCACGCACTTTTCGTCTATGTATCTATCTATCTATCTATCTATATATCTGGCTATCTAACCTCTTACGCCGCGGGTCGATAAATAAATAAAAAAGACCGGCGCCGGCGGGATTCGAACCGTTGACCCTTTGATCAGCAGGCAGACGCGCTAACCACAGAGCTATGAAGGCAGTCATTCAACGCACTCTAAACACCTGTTTATATCTTTACCATCAGCGCGCAGTTCCATGCACGAGGGCTCATTCCGCTCTCGTGAGGCTTAGCACGGCCCTAGCTCACCCTCTCCCGCGCTCGGGAGAGGGTGATGCAGCGGCCGTGCTCACCCTCACGAGAGCGGAATGAGCCCCTCGTGCATGGAACGCGCGCGCACCGGTAGCTGTGACAGCGCTGTAAAGCGCGTCCTATGGTAAAGATATAAACAACCGTTTAGAGTACCGTTGGTTGAGACTAGCTGAGACGCCAGAAAGTCTGGTCGGTACCATTTTGAGTGTTTGTGCGTATGGCGCGTGCTTTGCTCGCCTTCCTAAGTGACACAAACGCACGTGCTGGGCTGCGGAGATCGTGCGCAGGGCTGTGAAAGTGTCAACAAATTTAGAATCGCCTCAAGAGTGGGCTGGCGTATCTAGAGTGTGCCGGCCACCTGACGAACGCGCATAACTCCGCACCGTTTGATGCTATTCGCATTAACGTAGATAATCATTCCCAAAGGATGGGTTCTGTTTTATTTGATGACTGCACCTGACGTCTTATAGCCATTTTTGCACTCAATCCCTGAAAGCGTGCTTCACTGCAGAAAGAGGGCTTATGCGGGGAAGTATCTCAATCAGGCCGCCGATGACGGTCTTGAAAGCGTGGATTTGACCGCTAAGCTTCGCACGAAACTTGAGAGTTTGCTCAAGGAAGGTCTGTGTAAAGGATGCGCTTATTATTAACGCGAAAGCATTAACTGCCCCATGGAGCAAAGCAGGCGCTGTCTGTAACAGTCAAAAAAGACATAAATTCCCCATTGGCTGCGACGCGTCATGTGGGTCCATAGAAACGGCGTCCTGAGTTGCTAATGGCCGATTCACACGACGGACTGATCCGCGGACGGATTGATCACGTGACGACATGTCCGCGGTTCGTCCGTCTCCCAAGCGCATCCACACGAGGGAGACGACGAGCAGACGCCAGCGAGGACGAACCGAACCTGTTCGCCACCCCACAGTGCCGCGAAGCTCCAACATCGCACCGTGGCACCGTTGTCCAAGAGAGAAATCGACGTTTGCTACCGCGATAAAGAATCGTACGCCGCTGTTACGTACAGATCGAGACAGAACACCGTGATAGGCTTCGCGCGAAGCGCCACTAGCTTTACTAACCCAAGGCATGACAGTGACACAGGCATGGTCCTGCTCGAGAAGGCTTCGGCGTAGAAGCGACGAAGTTCTGGGCTCGCGGAGGGGCGTTTGGAGATGCCTTCACGCACTCCGCGCTCGTGCACAACACTCACGTACACCACAGCCACAAGAGAGGTCTTGCTCGGTGAAAGGCTGATTGGACGTGCAAGAATTATCGCGGCGTGCTAGACGAGTTTTGACGGAAGCTTCTTGACACGGACCCGGAGGAGTACCGGAACCTGCGTCGCGTCAGCCGGACAAAGTTTCTGCAGTTTCTTTCACGCGTGGAACCAAGAATCGCGCGACAAAATGAACCAGCGAACGCACAAAACACAACGATGCGCCATTTTTGTTTTAATCGTCCGAAAAAAACAAAAACAAGAAAACATTGTACCGTTGCCAGACTAAACGCTTTTCAAGTCAATCTCCCGCCAAAAATCCGCGAGTGAAAAGGCGCTCGACTTTATCAGTCCGCGCGTCCGCGGACGAGGCGCGGATCGCAGGAATCGGTGACGTGACAGTCACGTGGTACACGGTCCGCGGACGAAAATCGCGATTCGGTCCGTCGTGTAAAACGGTTCTATGGAGCCAGCCGAACTGCTGGCGGCGCAGCGGGAAAGGGGGGGGGGGTGCGGTTACGCGCTGGCCTGACGTTAGCACGCGCCGCTCAATCGTATGCTCAAGGGCGACGCCATCCTTGGCGTCGTCCTTGAGGTTGTCCTAGAGGTCGTCCTAGACGTCGTCCTCTGGGCGTCGTTTTCGACGTCAGTGCTTGAGGTCGTCCTGAAGCGTCCTAGCGGTCGTTCTTGACGTCGGCCTTGACGTCCTTGACGTTGTCCTCTATATGTGCACGGCAACGCAGATGCTTCGTCACGGAAGCCGTGAAGCTTTACTACGTGTAGAAACGTTACTGGAAAACATTTCACCCGCGGGACTATAGCATTCCCACACGCTAGCAGTCGTAAGTGTCCTCCTGTATATTTTTCCTTACGTCTCTGATTTTTTTTATAAATACGACAAATAACTAGTTACACGCTTGGCTACCGCAAACCTAAAAAATAAAAACGCAGAAAAAAAAAAACAACCTCGACAGCGACATTAGAAGAAACAGCGAGCCAAAGCAAAACTAAAACGTCTCTGGCTCGTTTATTGTTTGCTTTCAATATCGATCTGGCATCCCCACGACGTTAGCTCGATCAAAGTTCACGGGAGGTCGACTCCCCGGACACATAAAGCAAGAAGCAGGCCCGAGGGATTTCGTTTTGGAGCAAGACAATCTTCCGACGTTACGTCCGTTCGCAGAAACGGTAACACGCGAACCAGTTACCGACATTGAATGGTAAACAAGGAAGCTTCTATCATTCTGTGCGTTTGACGTCTCTGCGATTCTGTCACTCTGCGCTGCGCTGTAGGAAAGAACGGGCCTCTCACTGTGTTGCTATCACCACGAATGCATCTCGTGCATGTACGTTCATCCACGACGATTAAAACTGCTCTAGCTGAAGGCTAGAGGAATGTTCTTTGTCTGTCTGTTTAATGTTTTAGATTGTTTGTAAGACGTCCACGTCCGTATTGTATTTCACACGTTTTTTTCTGTGCGTAATTATGCAGTGTAGCATATTATCTTCCATTATCTCCGAATCGCTAGCCAGATGGCGCGAGCCTGCCCGATTCAAAGTGTTCACCCGCATTCATCGAAAGGTTAACTATAAAAGTGGCAAGCTGCGCGGCCATTTTACCGTGAATCCGTAGCGGCTCAAACGGAAACGTTGCCATCGAAACACAATAACGCACCCCACCCCTCTTCCCCCAAAGAAAGAAAAAAACACAACAAGACAAAATGAAAAAACAACAATAAACAACAATACCTATTAGTGTTTCTTTGAAGATCGTAAATCAATAACACCGCGTTCTTGTCCATTCCTTCCCCAGATTCAGCTCTTCAAGCACACGGCAGCCTGCCCCAAAACGAGCCAGTCGCCGTGTCCTCGGCATCAAGAGTCCTCCCAGCGCGGCAGGCCGCGGTCGCCGCGGAAACCAAGAAAACAACAACAATAAAAGAGGACTGAGCAAATACCAGATGGAAGAAAAGGCCTTCTCCCCAAACGTCATCACAGGACGGATGGATGGATGGATGGATGAGGCTGAACCCTTCTAATCGGGCGGCGGCTTACGCCACCTAGCCAGTTTTTTTTCTTCTTCTTATTTCCAACATTTATCTAACGTAGAGTTATATATCTAGAGATTTATTACTTCTGGATACAACCAGCGCCGCCTACATTGCGTCAATATCACCGCCGGCGGCGCGTCCCGCAGCGTCTCACAACGAACGCGACGACAGGACGCGGCGACGCAAAAACGCATGCGTTTGCCGCTTTGCGGCGTACTCTCGTCGACCTTCAGCGTCTTTGCCGCTCGGGGTCCGGCTCGGGGGCTCCACTATCGATGACGTCATGAGCCGGCCCTTTTCTCCTAACTGGTCTGCGACGGCAACGTGGGGTTTGAACCCCGGAATCAAAAAAAATAATAATAACAAAAGAAAAAGAAAGACGAGAAAACGGACGTCGGTGAGCCGCACCCAAATCCGCGCGTGACCAGCATGAGCGTCTCGGAACAACGCGCACCCGCGAGGCTCGCCGTCCAATCGCTCGCGATCCTCCCGGGCCCACGTTGGCGATGCGCCCGTCGCAGCGCCGCACAGACGCCAGGTCCGGCGCCGCAATACTCTCGCGCTCTTTTCCGGCCGCGCTCGTCTTTATTTTTGGGTCTTGGCTGTCTATTGCTTGCGAGTATCGTCAGACAACAAGAGTGCGATAGAAAAGAAAGAAAGAGAAAAGGAAAGCACTCACCAGGAAAAAGGGGTCGATAATAGACCCCTTTCAAAGTGACGCCGGGTTTTGGTAGATCTAGATATACTGCGCAATCGCGTGTCGAAATAAATCAGCAACGACTTTCATCTTCGAAGCCCTACAACGCGTGACATGCGGTATTTAAGCAGCCATCGTTTAGGTTATTTTTATAAGACATTTAACAATCGTTTGGGGAGAAGAACCAACGTTTTTATCAATTTCTTCGTTAAATTTAGCGGAGAAACTGAATTGGTGTTTGGTTTAAGTGTCTTCAATTTCTCTTCTAAAATCAGCGTGGAGGCTCCATCGGTGCATAGGTGACGTGATGTAAGACTACGTAACGTCATTTTGCCCGCTAAATTTAGCGAGAATCGCTCAGAACGGAGGGACAAACGGGCGGACACATTTGTGTGTGTGTGTGGGGGGGGGGGGGGGGAGGGGGTCGGAGGGGTGGGATTCCCTTTAAAAAGCATTGCTTTAAAACACCATCGAGCTGAAAAGTGTAGAATATGTGCAAAGGTTATTTCCACCAATATCTATGTGGTTATATAAATCACATGACTGAACGTTTTGGCTGTTCCGCCATATCGCCGGGCGTTCAAAACCTCAAGAAAAGTCTAAATTTTTTAAAATTGTTTATGGGTATATATTTCCAGTGGTACCTATATCGTATCAGGAAATGAACTATACTTGGTTTCAACGTTTCGTGCAAAGCAAATTGTTGTGTGTATGTTTCTGCAGCCGGAAGTTAGTCTGCCTCAGTGGGCGTCTGGTGTCTCCAGCTGTAGATGAGCAATTTAGCCAGTGCGGTACAACCGCTAGCCTGGGGTCTTTAACGTGCACCACGCTGTAGTGATACACGACCGCACGCCGGTACGATGGTCATCCAGATCGTTTCATTTCGTGCACGAAAGCTACAATCGCTAGCTCCTTGTTCAAAGCAGCGCTTTGACTGTCGGTGTAACACTCGCGCTGCTTGAATGACTGTCCATCCTAGAGTCTCAGGATCCTTGGGAATGTATCGTCGTGGTCTTTATACGGTCGCCACTCTGGTCTACAGAATCAGCAGTTTCCCCTCGAACTTTCAGTCTTGATAAGCCGATAGAAATTCACGGTGACGGGTTGCTTTTTTTTTTTTTGCCTTATAGCGAGATTTTTGCTAAATTTTAGTCCATTACGTTATCCACACACCGGCAAAACAATCGCACATTTTCTCACCGCCAGCGCTTGCGGCGTCTATGCTTGGCGGCATTGCAAAATAATTTTACTGTCCTCAAACACGAACGAAGAACAATATATTTTTATACAATTGAGGGAGATATGCCAGATTGATAAATTAATTGTATATATATATATATACATACATACAATACAGGGTGTCACAAAAGAAAATTTACAGGGTTTTTATTCCCGCAAAAAATAAACTAGGCTTCGCCGAAGCTAGAGGTAGCGATAGAGGTCACAACCAGATGCCAAAGTTTCAACCCGATCCGATAACTTAATCAAAAGTTATAAGTAATTTTCTGAAAATTTCAATGGGAAAATGGCGGTCGACGGAGTTTTCGAATCACATGGGGCTCTATGGCACGAGAAACCGAAAACGGGCGAAGATGAGCTCCATTTTTCCCATTGAAATTTTCAGAAAATCAGCTATAACTTTTGATAGAGGTATCGGATCGGGCTGAAAACTTTGCATCTAGTTGTGACCTCTAGCGTTACACTTTGAGCCGGAGAATGAGCGTTCGGCGATACCTAGTTTATTTTTGCGGAAATAAAAACCCTGCAAATTTTCTTTGGCGACACCCTGTATGTATATATATATATATATATATATATATATATATATATATATATATATATATATATATATATATATATATAATAGCCAGAGTACGCTGGTATTGGCGAGGAACGCTTTCATTACAATGACGCGCCACGGAATCTTGCAGATATCAAAATGACGATTGCCATGGCAGAGGCTCTGCACGATTTTGGTTGTCTATATGTTAGAATATGTTTGTGTCCAGCTAGCAGGCAGAAAGGTAATCGGCACCACTTTCTCATTTCTCAGGATCCAGTGACTTTAGTCAACGCGCTATAGGTCGCGGTCTATAAGATCAACAGAGGCTTGCATTTTTGCCGCTCGTTCGTGGAACAGTGGGCGCATCAAGGTTCGTTCGGGACAGGCTTTGCAAAGTGACACCTCAGTGGGCTCTGAGGCGAGGTATCAGCATATATGCTTCCCGCAGGTTCAAAGCCTGGCCGAGGTATATCAGCCTTATATAACGGAGGCTAAGTGCCGTGTGGGCCAACGCTACTAGGTCAAAGTTAGTTGACAAGCTTCCTACAATGCCTGACGCTGTTTCGTGGCGCGTCCGCACGGGGGCGCTCGCTACAGAACCGGTGGAGCGTTGAAAGCCTGCGGTGGAAAGTGATTGTATCGTGGTTTCTTACGGTGAACATAAAGCTTGCGCAAACGTTTGCGCAAAAAAGGGGCTTCGATCAAAAACGGCCCTTTTTGGTTGCTCGTGGGAGCAGTGCCGCTGGTGGCTCGAGGATTGATATCCGCCCGTATCAGCTCGCGTGCGGGTGATGGAGGACGCCCGTTTTCGAACGACGTTCTTCCGTAGAGCTTGTCAGCTGGTAGGTCTGGAAGAGGCTGTTGTAGGTAGTGATACACGAAAGAGCGTTTTAAGATAAGATCGAACAACCATGTCGCGGTCGACATATTTTAATTTTTATAAACATATATATTTTGTTGTTTTGTTGCTCTAGAAACGTCCCTAAACCTTTTTTGTTAACCCCCCCGCCCCCCCTGAAAAACAAAAGTACGCGTTTTGAGATTTGCACGATGTCGGCATTTTGGATAGTTTAAAACACAATCGGCTGTCGCTGTTCACAAAACAAAATATGCTGTGTAAACAAACAAGATACGTTTTTACTCATTTGACTCTCCAGTATCTGCCCAAAATATATCAAACAACACCGGGACAACATTTTCTGTTTTATAACTATCCAAAATGCTGACTTCGCGCAAGTCGCGAAAGGCGCACTTGACCGACAGCGACTTCGTAAATTTTTGTACCAGGAAATTAAAATTTGATTTTTCACGAAAAAGTTTAGAGACGTTTTCCTGCGTACAACGAGCATTATATATATATATTTTTTTTCATCATAATTAGAAATGTAGACCGAACATGGTTGTTCGATCTTATTTGAAAACACCCTATCTGCTAAGATCCCGCGGCGGTCTTACTGAACCGCGAGTTCTTTTACACTTGCGTTCGAGATGCACCCTTCCTGGTTTCCGAAACGCGAAACGCCCGAGTTTCAACATGTAGAGTAAACAAGACGTTCCTTGTTTAGACAACGTGCGATCGGTCTGCCTTTGACGGCATGGCGACGGTGGTTCACGCTGAAGATGAAAAATGAAACCAGTGCACCCCGCAGCAGGGACCATACGCGAGCGCACACAAAGTACGCCGCTCGTTCAGATCGAGACGGAGCACTGCGGAGACGGGGATCATCGGGACCGAAACGCATGAATAAATCGTGGATTTCGGCCGCGTCCTTTGCTCCAGGTGCTCCGAGCACGGGGTGCAATTTTTATTAGCTCGTAAAGTCACCGAATCAAAGGCATGTTTTGAAGCGCAGCTCTTAGGCGCCGTTTCCGGCTTGAGCGGCGTCGCCGTCGGCGTAACCGCGCGGTGCATTATGGCACGTTTCCCATGACGACGTCACGTGACGTCACGTGTGACGTCATGAGGGTCATCAATAACGTCATAGATGACGTCACACGTAACGTCGCGTATGTGTGACGTCACCAGAGTCCCCAGTGACGTCGCTCGTGACGTCACTGCTCGTCGCATTATGGGTAAATTTCCCCGCTAAATTTAGCGGAAAATTGAGGAAAATTTTTCCGCTAAATTTGGCGGAAAAAATTTCCCACCGAATTTGGGGAAAATTCCGCTAAAATTAGCGTGAAAATTTCCCCGCTAAATTTAGCGGGAAGAATTTCCCGCTAAATTTGGGGGAAAAATTCCCTGCTAAATTTACTGGGGAATTTTCCCTAAATGGGAGAGCGAGCAGGAGAAGAGGAGGGCAGGGTACGGATGAGGAGGAGGGCATAACCTCTCCTCAATGCCCTTCCCTCCTCCTCCTCGAGAGCTGCGCTCTAATTCGGCGTTACAGGGGATTGTAAACGTCTTACATTTTTGTTATGAAGGACAGCCGTATGCTATACCCCGTTTCGACTTACGATGTATATGTACCGCAACGGACACTACAATGCCACGTTAGACAATCCCGGGCTTCATGCCATCGCACGTGACTTAACGCTTCGCGGGTCGTTCTGCCTAGCACGGAAGGTCACGTGACACCCTCCGGGCCACTGAGTTGGATCCGCTTTGGCTCATGGCGTCCGTCGCGGTCCATCATCGGGTGAAACGGAGTAAGATGGTGTACGATGTATCGTACGCTGTAGAAATACAGATTTGATTGACGCCGTGTGGCTGGGCCACCGGAGTTTGCGGTCAAACACGCAACGGTTGGAAGCGCGACTTGGCGGAGCAGGCCGTTTTGGACTTTACCGACGAAAAGCGCAGCGTCATCGTTGCGAGCGATCTATCAGGCGCTCCCTAAAATTCGGCGCCAACTGCGTGTGTGACGAGTCAAGGTCCCCGGTAATGTTTACACCATAATTGACGTCGGTATACGTACAGGAAACAGTTGGCTATTACTAAACAGGCAGGGCGGGGACGGAAAATCAAGAGCTCAAGCTGCATTTCGCCTTTATAACCACACGAAGAACGTATTGGTTGTCAGTATGGGAGGAGAAATTTGTTAAATCTCTGGGGAATAGGAAAGGTTGATTATAGACAACCCGACAAACGTTTGTGAACGTAGGACCAGTTTCCGTTGAGTTTCGAAAACACCTGCTTTCGTTGAGGCTCCTAATTCGGAAGCGATGTCTACACATATCTCGAAGTTGGGGATCTAAGGGAGATCTTTCTGTTGTGCTATAAAACAGATGAGAGGAATCAGTTTGTCTTACAAGTAATTTCTCGCTAACTGGTCCTTTAATAATAACCTGGAGAACTGGACATACGATATCATGAACGCTGCAATAATCGGTGCTATGGTGGAAGTTGTTTGTCCTCTTTTAGGGGCGAAGCTCCTTAGGGGCTAACCATGTCCGTCCGTCCGTCTGGCGTCCGTCTGGCGTTTAGTGCTCGTGCTCCCTGCTCGTGAGCTCACGTGCTCGTGTAGGACAAAAAAAAGATGAAAAAACGACGAAAAACAATGTTTGCGCAGCCGACGTGATTCGAACCTGTGCAGGGAGACCCCAATGGATTTCTATAGTCCATCGCCTTAACCACTCGGCCACGACTGTGGGAAGAGTAGTGGGCTCTGAAATGGGGTAGTAACTCAAGAGCTGGGGATGTCATGGATGAAACGTTACATGCCAGCCGCTCAACATCTATACAGGAGAGGGCGCTGCAGTCAAATACGTATATAATCGCGTTAAACTTTGCATGCATTGATTCAACGTTTATAGACGAGAGGGCGCTGCGGTCAAATGCTCAAATGCGTATATAACCACGTTCCGCACCACATTCTCTTTCTGACATGGATGAAAACGGACGAAAGGCTCCGCATGCTGCGGCTCAGCGTCTACGCGGACGAGCACCACAGAGCTTCGCTCCAATCAATATCATTCACCACGTGGAGATCCGGTCAATTTTGACCGGAGGTTCTTGGGGAAATAAATTACGAGCAGCGGCTCATTCCGGCGCCTTCAATAAAAGGGTCTATATGCAATTTTACAGACACTCTCGCGAAATATCTTGTTGAGGCATATTTGAAGATGAACGCCGATAATAAATACTGACTATTCTCAGGACAAGAGAACTCGAAGAACGGTATAAGCACCCTCATACCGTCTATTGATACTGTAACCACGTGGCGACAGTATCGACCGTCGTCATGTAGTCAATCGCTAATAGTAACGATATCAATTAATTAAATGAATAAATCGTATATCCACGGTAAAATTTCTCACCAAATTTAGCGGAGGAGGATGTCCGCTCCCTCCGTTGTGTTATGTGTCCGTGAAACACTACATTGGTCCGTAAAATTTCGTATGTCCATAACGTTACACATGTCCTTAACATTTTTCTGTCTGCAAGTTTTAAAATGTCATCAACGTTTCGTCTGTCCTTAACGTTTCACCTGTCTTAACGCTTCATCTGTCCTTAACATTTCACCGGTTATGTGATGTTACATCTTGTACATCGCAACATTTATTCTGTCCTTTACGTTTCACCTGTCCGTGACGTTACGTTTAAGAACCACTTCCAGAGGCCAAACAACGAATTATCGTAGAAATATTGACTGCGTGTTTGGTCATTTTGACAAACGCGTACATACAGTAGCTTTAAGGGGCAGGCAACAATTTTTGTACTTTGCGCAAATACCGCTTAGAACGGATCCCTGACGTTAATGACCGATGAAACACAGGTTCGTTTTTCACCCCACGCAATACAAGTCCTAGAAAAAAATTCAAGAAAAACGAGCAGCGTTCACCCCCTCAACTCGCAGCCAGAACAAGCAGCCACGTGATCTGGAGCCGATTATATGCCGCCAATGTTGCTCATAGCCACGCGCTGGGGTTGGCAAAGCACAGGACACGCGCTGAGTTCCAGACATTGTTATGGCTCGGCTATTGTCGTCGTTGCAGCGATTGGACACGGGCCACTACCCGAATGCTTCTCGAGCTAGTAATTATCACGAGTCCAAATCGAGTGCCCACGGAATGCTCGGGTTCAATCTATGAGCCGCATTCAAATATCGTCATTGGGGAGACTGCGATCCGCCGTTACGTCATCAAATTTTGCAAAGAGAGATTGAATGAAAATGATCGCTTTTGTCCTTGAAATTACACCGCAACAAATGAGTTTCTTGGCCAGTGGCGTTGCGTGCAGAGTATCCTTACGTCCCACGAGTGCCAGTAAGCTCGTGTGAAGTGAAAAACATTCCGATTAAATATCGTTGCACCGCTCCTTTAAGCACTGTCGAAACAGGACCTCTTCAGAAATCGCGGGCGGCACGACTCCGTCATATGTCACGTGGAAGTTGAAGTCCGGCGGTCCAATTTCTGCTTGGACACCACCGGGCAAACGTCGACTTCCTCCTCGCCTCCTCGGCTTTTTCTGTGACGGCGGTGCTCGTCATTTGGACTTGACGTCACACGCCACCTGCAATGGCGCGCCTGTTGCCTGCCTGTTCTGCCGCGGCTCGCCTTGAGGCCTTCGCCTCACCGCCCGTGTCCTTCCTTTTCCGTTTTCAGGACATGAGCAAAAGGTGGGCCTTGGGCGATTGACCGACAGCCAACAGAGCGTGTGAGTAATATCCGGATACATATTTGAGCATTCTCAAGGCCCCATCAAGGACTGAAACAGCTGATACCAAAAAACCACCCAATTCCTCAAAATAAAAATAAAAATAAAAAAAAGCCGGAGGGATGCGGGTTGCCGCACGACATATGACGGAATTATGTCGCCTCCACGATTTCCCCAGAGTATCTATTTGGACGGGCCCTTTATAGGGTGGATGCGCTCTTAGTTCGGGTGGTACTAAGACAAGATGACCCTTAAGGTCCCCTTCACACACTGTGTTGGACTACAACCCACTGAGACGAGACCGGTCTTCAAAGGGCGATTCACACAGTTTCGTTGAGTCCGGCCAAAGTGAAGCTCCAACGGCTTGCGACGTACATGTTGCTATGGAGACACTTACGACGAGCGAATGGGGATTCGCGGTGCTGCACGACGCAACACAGCGCAACGCGGTCGGCCTGGAAATGTGTAAACCTTGTGGGGTTTCCCTTGCCTTGTTCGAGGGAATGACACAGCACACCGGTTCAACAACACGGCAACATTGAAATGACCGCTAACGTACGCGGCGCGTTAACAGCCCCGCGCATACGATGCGGCGGCCCTTTATCAGCGGCGGGAGCGCCGCTCATGAAATCGAAGCCGGTGCCGCGGCCCCCTCGTAGGTCGGGCGTTACTCATGATTGTTGAAGAGGCAGCCTGAGCCAACCGCTTGGAATCCCCAGGTTGCCCACAACCTGCCCTTAAACTGACACGACTTACGACCAGCTCCGCAGCAGCGCATCCGGTCGTAAAGAGGCTAAAAACGGACCTCGTCTCGTTCGGTCGTATTCGGTTGCAGTGCTGAACGGGCCTTTGGTTTTTTCAGCGCCTCAGGTGGTGATGCTCTTATTAGTTCAGGTTGTGTGCCTAGGGAAGGGATTTGTATAGACAGGTGCGTGACGCCGTTATCTCATTGTGACACTGCACGCGTTTGCCCTTCAGTACCACCTATTACCAAGCCTTTCGTTGATTTTTCTGGGTCTGAAGGGCTAGTGCGCCTTCCTGCCATTTCAACTCCTGGTTCCCACGCACTCTTTCCACACCACCTGTTCTGCTCCCTGTATCGCATACATTCTCCTTTCCGCTTAACGCACTTTCTCCACCACCGCTTCTGCTCCTCCCGTTCTGTGTACCGGATCCGTAGCAACCAGCAGCGTACTCGGCTTCCACGCCAGTGATCGGCGTTCGATTCCTTGCACCGGTTGCCGTTTTGTTTTTCGTTTTTTTAGCAGTTTAGCGGTTATGGTGCTGACCGATCTACACATTTCGTGCTAACGCGGTTCCTGAGTTGGTTCTCCTATAGAAGCTGCGCTTCAAAACACCATCAAAACAAAACAAACAGTTAAACCCAACTAAACGAAAAATCAAAATACCAAAGTTTCCTTTTGGAGTGCGCAATACGCGCAGGACTCGAGCGACTGCCTCCCCGAGCCCTCACCGATGACGTCAGGGCCCGAAGGTTGGAGGAGGACGGGAAAGCAAAGGAAGCCCGACAGGAAGGAAAATCAATTTCCGAGTGCTGCTCGCTGGAAACGAAGCTTCCCCTCTTCCAGGAGCGGAGTGCCCCGTCAGCATGGCTGCGCGCGGAAAGACAGCTCCAGGTAATCGATGGCGATGACGGCTTACGCTGCGTAGCAATCTGACGTACTTGGCCGCGCCGACATCTCCAAAAAAACAGGAAAAAGGGGAAAAAGATTGGCAGCAGAGAACGTGAAGAAGAGCTGGCGGCAAACACGCCTGCCGAGAGGGTAGAATGCAAACCTTTGTGTGTTCTTACGCTCCTAAACCGCCCGCCGTCACGCTGCTAATGCACGTCCTTACAAAAAAGGCTGTCTCCAGGCGCATTGGAAGCATGTACGAAGCGAGCATGCCTCGAAAATGCTCGAGGCATGTTCGAAAGATAATACATCATCATGTCTGTGGCGAACCTGCTGTCATTTTTCATTATGCGCCGGAAGCGGTAGCCAGACAAATGCATTTCAAATGGCGGCGCGGCGTCACGCTACGAAAAAGGAAGCAGCGTCCGCTTTAGCAGATCAGATGAAGGCTGCATGCATCGCCAGAACGCAGGGAAGTCGCTGGCAGGTGTTCGACATTTCGATGAAGTAGGCTAACATTGGCCGCGACGCTTGACGATTTGGTTGACGAGTGGAGAGGAGAACGAGACCTCTCGACGCCAATTGGTGCGCGGGAGGTCACGTGACCGGAGGAGGGTGAGCGAGGAGGAGCTCCGATCACCATGCGCAATCTGAGGAGGAAGCTAGCGAGTTATATGGAAAAGTGCTCCCGAAGATCATCAGGTATATCCGCCCGATTAGGTGGCTGTGTATCCTTCATTCTAGGAACGACTATCGAGTCAAGACACATAGTGTACGCGTTGGAGACTCTATCCGACGAAGAGTGCCGTGAACGTATAGGCAGCTGTGACGTCTGGAAGCTGGTAGAGCTAAACGTTTGGGATGTTATGGAAATCCGTGTTCATCAATCAGGCTGCGTCACGGTGAACCGTCAAGGCGCTCGTCGTATTTTGCGCGTTTATATATCACCAGCTGGACAGAACCACCCAGAAAAGAAGCGTTGGGTCGCACCGCATTTTACTCTGGCATTAGTTTTATTTTTGTTCGTATTTTTATCTGTTCCCAGTCTTGGTTTTCATTGCGGTTGATTCAACAGCTTGCTTGCGTTTTTCTTTTTACTTTCACGACATTTTTATGTTTTGTTTAGGCAGATGGAGTTAGTCAGCAATGGGCGTGCTGGTCTTTGCTATGAACGTTACCCAGTGCGTTGTGCACTGCTTGCCAGGGCCCTCTAAACTCGTCAAACACAAAGTTGGGGCCAGAAATTGATGGAGGGAACTGATTGGCCTATCACGAAGATGACTTCGCGTTTTTGCCGACATTACCAATCGGCGCGTTCCGAGAACTTCAGCGCGCTCCAGCTTTGTGTTGTACGCGGTTTACTCCTTAGGGCCACTGCCTTTGGGAGTACCACGTTCGCGGCGAGACGCTCTACCGCGAAGCGAAGTTCGTACTCGCGTGGCATGCTGCTCGTCGAGCGCAAAGAGACACCAGTCACGTTGGTAACGGTGACAAGCTCTGTTTATTTACTGTGCAAAACAAATACAAAAAGACAGCGGCTATAAGCTGGTGAACGCCGTCGGAGTGGAGGTGGTCCACGGCCGAACGGTCGGTCAGCAAGGTACAAAAGACGGCAGGGGCAAAGCTCACCGGTGCGCCGGACGGTTCCCCGTTGTTGCCGCCGCCCCGAAAATCCCGAGGAAGAAGACACCCAGAGATCCCCGCCGTCCGCTGGTTTTAAGATAACAGCGGAGGCAGAAGGCACAATCAAGGAGCGACACGTCGATCTCCTTTGTGCGGGGTTCGTAATGGAATCGCCCCAAAGGGGGAGAGGAGGAAGCCACTCTACGGTGGTAAGCAGCGCCACCTCTCGCTACGCCAGCGCGGCCGCCACGCCGAGCAGAAGCTGACCCGACAGAATATTGAGAGGATCAAAATCCCAGTGTTTGTCGGATTTCTAGGGCCCCTGGGGTCTTTAACGTGCACCACGCAGTAGTAGTGATACAGGACCACACGCCTGTGCGAATTTCGGGTTTAGCTTCGTGGCAAAATTGTAGTAAATGACTTCTTTTATCGCCGTGCTTCGTTTTTTCGCGCAGAAGTTTTTTTTTTTTCCCTTTTTTTTAAATTGTCCTGGAACGCGCAACTTAAAAATAAAATCTAAAATCAATCTTTGTGGACTTTTTTAAAGACCAACCGAGTTTTTTGGTACCATCGTGCGTTGAGACAGAACTAAGATTTATTTCGAAGCTCTAATGAAAACAGGGAGTCGCCCCAAGGTGACGCGGGGCGGCGGCGTTCTCGATCGCGTCGAAACGGGAACGTTCCAGCTGCGCACTGTCATCATGAGCTAAAATCACGGGGATAAAAATAATTTCAATAAAAGATGACCAAAAACTAAAATAAAAAACAAAAAAAACAAACAAAGGAAAGTAAAATGACAGAACCTGCGTTTAGAACTGCGTTTTGCTGTACTACACACTCAGGGGCAGGCGTGATTAATCGCCACCGGTTCGGCTTCGCTGCTCGACTTCACTTGGAGGCACCCCCCCCCCCCTCCCCCCTTTCCCGCCTCTCGACAACACGGCTCTCTGCGCATACTAAAAAGCTCCCGGTAATCATCGTTAGAGTGGGCGCGCGCTTCGCGAGCCGCGCTGGATTATCTGCCGCGGTGCCGTTTGATGCCGCGATGAAGGGCTATACGCTCGCGCTTGGCTTTAGATTTAAAAGAAATCGTGGGCGCGTTCAGTAGCGGCTTCCCGGAACGACGGAGTCAGCCAGCACCGCCGCTTAACGGCAAGAGATAAAAAAATAAAAACTTGCGGTGCGCGTAATTTTGGAGTTTGGGAGTCGAAACTCTCGTGCTCCGAGTCCCAAAACTGCGCACAGAGGATTGAAAGATAGGTATGACGTATTTCCAAATAGCAAACAAAACCAGTGCCCAAAAAAAAAAAAAATGGCAGGAGAAGTTACGCTGTTTGCGACGTGTGTCTCCGTTTCCTCTCTTTTGTGTTGATGCAGAATTAATGAAAGGTAGAAGAATAACGCGGCTAGGACTTCGTGACAAAGTCAGGCTCTTTTCATAAAATGTCTCGGAGCGTATTTTTGTTTGTGTTTGATGTGTTAATAAACCAGCTAAACGTTCATCCTGGGCGCTGCTTTGATGGCGTTACGGAAACCGTTTGAATATGACGTGGTCCTGCCCGTAGTGAACTGGGCAAGACAAGGGCACGTTACTCATGTGCGCGGTTAGACACGAATGCAGAACATGATCAGGATGAAATACAGCGTAGCTAAGCCCGGGATGTACGCAGTGTGAGACGTCGGCTGACGCTCGAGCGTCAGTCGGCAAAAGCCTCAATCGCCGAGCATGGCCGACTTCACAGTGTACTCAGTGGCGTCGCGAGGGTCAGCAGCACCCGGAGCGGTAGCCTGCCCCATACCCCCCCCCCCGCCCCGCTGCTCTCGCGCGACCCCCCCCGCTCTCGCGTGGCCCGCCACGGCTCCCCCCCCCCCCCTCTCGTGGCCCGCCGGCCCGGCCCTCCTGAGCCTTGCACCGGGGCGGTCCGCCGCCCCCCCCCCCCTTGTGACGCCACTGCGTGCTGCATACCATCTTTTATAAAGTTCATCGATAAGTGCACAACAAACGTACGACCGTAAAAAAAACAATAATAATTGTAACCGGTGGCCCACATACACCGAGTTTATAATTTTCAGTGTTGGACACGTTACTCTAAAAATGTAATCGCTACGGTCTCTACTTAAAGAGTATTCAGTTAAATCACTTGTTTACTCGAGAAGAAAAGTAATAGTCATTACATTAGAAAGTAACCATTACTTTTAATTACTTCAGATTTCCAAAACAACGAATTTTAGTGCCAATTTAAAACGGATTTTTGTACTGTGCCGACGTTGGATTATGATCACCGAATTATAAACTACGTGGAATCTCGTTCATTTTAACTCTCTTAATTCAAACTCGCGGATAATTCGAACTAACACGCAGGTCCCGTCTATGTGTTTCTAGAAGGAAACTCCGGTAACTCAAACGCATTATTCAAACAAAGTTCTGGTCCTCCTCGAGTTCAAACTAACGAGATTTTACTGTACTTATTTTCTTCATCCAACAATTAAAAAAAATACTCTCGTCGGAAACTTGGTTCCTAATTCCCTGATATGAAAGTTGTAAATACAAAGGCGCCATTCAAAAGGACAGGAAAAATAATTACAAATAATTACAAGCAACTTTAGTACCTGCAAAGTAATCAGATTAATCTCGTGATTACTTCTAATCAATGTATTAAATGATGAAAAACTAAAAGTGTAATTACGAGTAATTTGATTCTTATAGTATTCCCTAAGTCCCATATTTTGCATACGTTGACGACGTTACTTTTGGAACCTGTACTCAACCTCTGCGTCGCCCTGCAAAGGGCTTGATCACTTTGGAACGCTTCGAACAGCAACGCCAAGTCCACCATCACTCGCGTTTTTTTCTCTCTCTCCCGATCTTTCCGATCTCGTCGAGACCTGTTCGATGTTTGCGTTCAATAAAAGCGATCGTGCCCGGCGTCGTCTGCTTCCATTTTTATTCGGATACCGTCTGGCAACAGGGAGGAAGCGGAAACTGGACAGGTGTAGCTGAAAGGCCGCGGTTTTTGGCCGTTACACCGTTCGGGGTTGAGGGAGCCACTACTTCAACGCGCCCCGCACGACACGATATAAAATCTCGATTTAAGCTGTAGTGGCGTTGAGAAACGCCCGTCGTGTCGTTGTCGTCAAGGTAGCCTTCGTGTGTCTAAATCCTTCAAGCTTTAATAAAAAACGCTT
>JAZHYW010051267.1:0-35223 GCA_037355805.1 Ixodes ricinus
GTACTTCGTTCAGTTGCCTTTATTGCTCTTATATTGAGTGAAAATGCTTGTCTTGTGTTTATTATATCTTTTACTTCAGTCTGTTTACTGAAGCGCTGGCCTACTTTCAATGACACTTATTTTATACGACACCTCATATAAGTTAGCATTGTTGTGTTTTTTTCTTTCGTGTCTGGAGGGGTGAGTGTTGTGTTAAACTTTCGTTAAATGTCCGTAAAATTTAAACTTTCCTGTAATGACTACAATGTTTGTCTTATGTTTGTAATATCTTTCTAATTCAATGTAGCCATTAGAGGTTGATACTTATTTTATTGATAAATATGTCATGTTACGTAAGTTATTTTCACTGTTTTTTGTTGTGTGTTTTTGATGACAGTGCCGGCATACACCTTGCGCTGCCTGTGTTTTGGGGGCAGGAACCCGTCAAGCTGCAAACTTGCAGCAGTATCTCCTGGCCCCCCTCGTATGCGTGTGTAAAAAGCGCTGTAGGCAAAAATAAACTGATTCGATTTTTGATTCTGACTTCTGACGCATCAAGGCTGCACTCGCTCACCCTGCCAAGCCCAGCCAGTTTCACCAACTTCTCCCTGGCAATCCAGGAACATCGACTGGGGAGTGTCCACTAAAGTCGCTTCAGCAGCCCGGCTAGTTGGGAAGGCTCTCGACATCGCTGCTGACACCATGACGAAAAGGCACTTGTTCGGCATTGAAGTTGGTTGTCTCTAAAAATGTCAAATGTTCCCGCAGTGATGACGCAGCCTGTTTTGAGTGTTTCGAGCTCCTACGACTATGTGTGCACGATCTCCTACGACTATGTGCACTTCATGGACGTATTTTTGCAGCGCTACCGCTTTTTCACTGCCCATGTATCACTGCTCACATGCTCTGCGCCTTTTCGTGGTACTCGTCAATCGTTCCTAACCACGCCATTTTTGAATAGCGCTAAAGGTGTACTGCTATCGTTTGTCGTCTTCAACCCGTGGCTTGCGTGTCGGCTGGTTCCATCGCTTTTGCGAGTAGCTTGTGCTGCGCTGCACCCGGCTCTTGCTGCTGTCACATCGAGGTATCTCGTGAATTCCGTGACTGCGCCAGGTTCAATCCCATCCCTCGTCGCCAATGACAGACCTGACGCGTCACGACTGCATGTTCCAACGGAGAAAACGCACAGGCTTACTTCGGGCGGGCCGCATATACTGAGATAAGAGTATCTGCGCGGCGCTCGCCGTGGTGGCTCCCTGCGCCACACTACAACGCATAGGCTTTAACCTTTAGATAGTTCTCAGGTATATGAACCAGGCTATTCGAATAGAGCAATCCTGAAGGGGCGTACCCCACGATACGGTCGGCAGGTTTGTCCTACTCCTTGAGGATCAAGGGTTTTTTCTTTTCCCCTAGGAATCAGGAAGGCATGATCGATCCCGTTTAAGTAAAGCTTTACAGGTACCGGAGTGCAGCACTCGACGGTGAGACTTTCCCAGTGACCGCGCCTTCTCACTGCGGGCCATCAGAAACACGCAGGCGCATAAGCCAACCGGAGGTAGCATATGACGCCCCGGAAGTTCCGCCATTATTTGTTTTTTTGAAGCGTGAACGCTACAAACTGGCCGAGGTTGAGCAGTTTCAAGCGTGGCTCGCATAATGAGCCGTGCTCCAGTGCTGCGCCTGCGCGAGGAGCAGTGACGTCACACGGAGCACAGCTGGCGCGCCAGAGCCGTTTCCGCCGCCGCGCCGCGCCTCGCCGGTCTGCGCATTCCAGAGGAGTGACGTCATAGGGCGCGGCAGGGCGCACCGGCGCCGCCGCGTGCCCGGCACGGCGTCTGCGTCTCCGTTGGAGGCACGCCGATAGCCATGTCGACCCTGCACCGGAGCCGCTTGCGATGACTGCGCCTCCATTTTGTGCGCATAAGCTCACGCTACGTATATCCGCAGGCATATGCCGAGCGAAGCCACCGCAATTTTGTTCGCTCCCGCAGCCCTGTACCACACCGTTTTGTTTCCACTGTTGTTCTCAGTCACGTGGGTTGCGTACCTACTATTCGTGACAAAAAAAATTTAACCTGGACTCGAGAAAATATAGGTGAGGGAAAACAGAGACTGATGTGATAATCACGCATTTTCTCAAACGCCTTCCAGCGGTCGTGGGGAGAGATCAAAGACGACGTTTTACCGCATACCGGAAAGTGACGACATTCTGGCATGGTGTGCCCTTGTGGCAAAAAGGGTGTAAACCATAGCCGCCGCCAAGAAACGGCGAGAGAGACGAGAGCGCGACGTGGTGCACGTCAGGAAGTATGCGCCGAGCCTCAGGTGGGAAGTACTCAGTGGGTAGATCCAAGCTATAGCTGCGCTTTGTACTCCCACCGCACTCGTCGAACGCGTTTGAATGCGAAAGACAAACGTCGAGCGCCGGCGTTCCCCGTTCTAGCGTGTTCGGCGAGTACAGGGGAGACAAAGGCAGCTATAGCTTTAGGTCTACCCACTAATGCTTCCCAATCTGAGCTCGGCTTTCTGACGTACCCGCTGCGCCTGCCCCTGCTACCCCGTCTGAAGGTGGCGTTCATCAGAGAAGTGTAAATTTGCAGTGTTCCTCGCAGATAATTTTTTCCCCGGCCACGCGCAAAGAGGGCCCCTTGAGCGTCCCACACTGTCACCGCCTCGCTAGCCCCGGAGGAGACTACCGGAAGACATGCACACGGTGCGTCAGGAAGCTGCTACGACGCCCGTCGACCAGTCGTACGTGTGCTGCACACGCGACCACGCTCCCGCCTCCATACCCACCGGCGAGAGAACAGGGTCAGGTGACAAGAAGCGAGGCTGGCTGATTGGTTCCGGCGAGTGCGCGCATAGCTCATCACCGCACTGGCAGCTTAGGTGTCAGCGAGGCAAAGAGGGTCCCCCAAAGGAACCTCCGCCGCATCGCGCTGCAGGTAACGTGCAGCGCCATGCGCTTTCCGCCATAATGCCATGGGAACGGGGCTGATTACACCGCGCGTAAGGCAGCGTGGCGCGGCTATATAGGCTCGCACCGCACATTAACGGGATTGAAGTAAAATGTGAAAGGAAACTCTAAAGGCTCGCGCACTTTCTATAGTTAATTTGGTTAGCGGAGGGCGCGGGCTCATTATATGTCTCGCTGTCCGGTGACAAGGGGGGAGGTTTATGCGGGCACGCGCGCGGTTTCTCGGGCGCTTCGCCTCTGGTGGCTTCCCGCGGGAGTGCTCCGCCGACGTTCGGGCGATGACGCCGCACTAAGCTGACACTTTTTATAGTACAGTTCATTTGTTTGGCTGGGTCCGGGCCTGACCAGGAAAGCATTTGGCAGCGCGGTTTTGCTTACCTACTGCCCGCGCGTTATAGTGTGCCGCTTACGACGCGCTAGTTGCGCGCGCACACGCCGGCCGCGTAGTTAATGTAGAGAGAACTCAGTGCAAACAAAGATTTGTCTTCTTTTTTCTGCGCGCGCTTTTACGCGTGGCCGTTTTTTTTTTCCTTGCCTGCAGCATTTTGTTTCATATGGTTCGCTCTTCGTTGGCGTGGTGCGTGTGCGTGTGTGAGCGGTGCGCAAAAACGATAATCGGTGCTGAATAAATATTTAGGCACGAAACGAGAAAAACTTGCTTGCGTGGGACCCCTTTCGTTTGGATATGACGGCGGGCGCTAATCTGGCGTCGCTAATTAGTGTGTGTAATGGCGGGGTCCGCGCTTACATGAATTTTGTCCGAAAATAATAAAATGTTTTGTGTTTTTCGCGTTGGCAATATTTTGCCGAGACTTGTCACGGCGCTAGATGTAGCTTTTTTTTGTCTTTTTTCAAAGAGTAAATTGGGCACTCTGACGCGAACGACGCTTTGTAATTTCTTATCTAGGGATTGTATAGAGTGAAAGGATAGACATGGGTCATTAGCGAGAATTATGGAATAGCTAAAAAGAACAAACCATTGCAAACACATTACCAAGCCTAACTTTTTTTTTTTTTTTTTAGCGTACGTTAATGACAAGCTGACGTTGTCTTATTCAAGCTCGCGTTTGTTTGGCGCTTCGTATAATTAGGTAACATAAATCAAGGTAGATGACAGTCTTCTCTTTAGATGGTGTGGGACATTTTTGGGCTCATTTGCGTGGTCAGAAAAACGATTCACATCAGTGGAGAAAGAGTAGAGACAAGAAAAAAAGGGAGACAAATATGTTTTTATTTTTCTCTGTGGCGTCTCTCCCTTTGTTATAGAGAGAGAAAGTGATTCTGTTGTGTGAAGTAACTGCCCTCGCGCTTGCTACGAGGCAATCACGATCAGGGTGTCGAACCGGTCATTATTTCGGTTCGGTTCGGGTTCGGGTTCAGTAGCATTGTATTTTGTTCCGGTTCGGTTCCGGTTTAGGGTAGTGCACATAATATCACTCCGGTTACCGGTTTTAATGAGCGCGAACCGGTTCGAACCCGTTCCTAACTCGACCTTTGAATATTGACCAAGCACTTCCTGCGGCCTTTTTTGGGCACGAGATGCTTGCAATAGACCCATCCCAAAACTACTCCCTCCTCAGGTAGATATAAAAACCCTGCACAGTGACGTGCGCAAAAGACACCATTAATGTGGCAAGGCTATTACTTGTAGCTTTCCATTTTTTATGGTGTCTTTTGCGTACGCAGCTGCGCAGTATTTCAAACTCTGCCAGAAGAGGGCGTATTTTCGGGATGGGTCTATAGACCTTTCCAAAAAAGAGCTTGTGGCCGGTGCCATCTTTAGTGTTCGGGCGTATAGCGCGCGCTTTGCTCGCTTTCCGAAGTGACAAACACGCACGTGCTGAGCTGTGAAGATCGCAGGCTGGGCTGTGATTTTGTAAACAGTAAAAAGGTATCTAGCTGGAATGCTTGCCCTCTATATGTTTTTGTTTGTATTTCTCTGGACACGCGTGTTTTTTATACATGCTACCTGTTTTCAGCGCCCAGTAAGATGTCACAGCTATGCCCCTAAGTGGCTGACAGGGGAACGAGAGGAAACAAATGTGCCGTAAAACACAGAAACAGGGACGTCGAGTGCGCAGTTGGGGTAGTTTATTGAATCCCGCTAAGCTGTGGTCGTGTATACATCGGCCAGTCTGGCCGATGTGTCAATGACCGGGCACGTAAGCACGCACGTATAATGAAATGGGACTACATCTTGACAGTGCCAACAGCGCTTCGGGTTCCGGCGGAAAAACGCTGTTCTAAAGATCTGGTGGCGATGATTTGTCTAGTCACTTTGACTTTTTATCGCAAACAACGCTCTATGCAAATGACCCAGTCTGAGGGACTCAGAACCAGTTACATAGCATGGATTGTTAACGCTAAGTCTGTCATAATATTATAACAGTACTCACATTTGAAACTGTCAGCCACCGAACAAAGTTCTGATAATGCCACCACAGCGAACGACGTTTTTGGAATGCTCAGTTGAAGACGATGAAAGAGGACTTCAAACAAAAATGAGAAAATGGTTGAACAGGCGACATGCTGACCTTGCTAGTCTGACAAACCTACAAAAAAAATACTAAAAAAAATTCCAGGGCGCGGCGCGTCGGCAAATCATCGCCGAGTAACCTTGTCTCCGACTGCCCATGTGTTTCTTTCTTTTTTTTTGTAAGGTAAACGTTGAAGAAAAGATTGCTTTTCATTTAAATGGACCACAGGCGACCCTACAAACTACACTGCCGATGCAGCGCGGTCCCACCTTCCTTCAGCGTATCGACACGCTGCACTCAAGAGGAAGGGCACGTGGTGCGCTCTCGGTGATCGACTGGCTAAATGGCTCATCGACTGCAACTGCGGTCCATCTTGAGGTCAAACATTCGCGGACGCGTAGGCCTCCGTGCTTAGAGTGCCGCAATCCTCTCCGACACACTGACATTTCGTAGCCAAGCGGCCAAGCGGTGCTTTGAAATCGCGGCCGCCGCTACCGCGCCACCAGGGTCAATCCAAGAAACAAAGTAAAGTTGAAGCTCTCCAGACGATGATGTATTTTTTATTACGTATGCAATTAAAACGAAATGTAAAAATATCTCACAGTATGCAGGATTAGTCTTGGCAACGTAAGAAAAAAATACGCCCTCAACTTTTCCCATTTAGACCAATTATTGACACAATTGGCCCTGAACCGTTTTCGTTGAACCGGTAACCGCCACATCAGATTATGGTTTCGTTCCGGTTCGGGTTCAGTATGAAGCGTTCGATTTCGGTTTCGGTTTTGCTCCGGTTCGGTCGAAAATAACGGTTTTGATCCGGTTTTCGGTTCGGGTTCGGGTTCGGTTCGACACCCTGATCACGATCATAAAAACAAATTCAAAATAGAACAAAAATAATATTTCTCGTTGATATTACGAAAATATTTTTTTTCTTCCAGAAATTTTATATCTTCATAGATATGTCACATCTATGTGGTACAACGCGCTGCACAGCTAGTCTCATCAATCGCTCGAGGTGTACTGTGATCTTTTTGTCACAAACACTAGTAATTAAGGTAAAATCTTTTCACCCTGAGCACCGACTTTAGGCGGCGGTACAATGTGTAACTCGTGAATACTTGACTGAGAAAGGCATTAAAGAAAGCCGATTTCGTGTTCGCGCCAGCTACCATGACCTTCTTTGTCTTTTCTTAATATACGATGATGTAGTTTTTAATGAAACTATATGATTGGAATGGAAGATCCTAGTGTCACTAAATACTCTGTCAGTACCGCATACCCATTCTTTAATGCTTTGCCGAAAACACTCTCAATCTAGCCGAGTATGTTTTGACTTTCTGCGGCGTCATTGGACGGCAGCGGTCACGTGAGACGTGTTCCGTCATTACCATCATCACCATTTTGAATCGCCGCCATGAGCCACCATATTGTGGCCCGCCACCTTCGGCTGCAATGCTCCGAGTCGTTTCTCAACCATATATATAGCGCCGACTATATTTTATTCTATCTTGTTGCACGGCCGGACTAAGCAACAGCGGCATTCCTTACGACCTTTGCTTTCCATTTAGAAGCAATGGAAGATTTTTATCCCATGGGGGCGCCCCAAAGAAACCCCTCCCAGTACTGTCTGAACCACCCTGAGCAACTGTTTCGACCACCGTGATTAAAAAGGTGTGCCAATACACTCACATGAAACAACTCTAATGCGCTGACTGAAATACTTTTGGCTTACAATAAGTAAACGCTTGTTTATGCAATTCCTTTTTTTTTTTTGTTAGAAGACGAAGAAGTGTTTTACGTTAAGTCGCTTGCCGGCAGGCAGCCTGAAGGCCTGATAGTTCTTAAGCCCGGTTCACACAGTTGCGTTTGACATGCGTTTGACTGCGTTGCGGCAGCGAGACACCCGGGACATCCCTTGCTGCTTATATCGCGTGCCAAGAAGATTCGCTTGAGTTGGATTCCACGCTTCATACGAAGCACAGATGTGCCGGTGACTCAGCTTCGGTTCTCGCCGCAACGCAGTCCGAAGTCACTGCAAGTGTCTGAATACAGCCGAAGGCTAAAGCGCGACAGCTGCGCGCGTGGGCGAAGAGCTCGCGCTGCAAGCAGGAATCCTGGGTTACGAACCCTGCCCGTTTCGATCTGGATGAGCATCGTACCGGCGTGCGG
Source organism: Ixodes ricinus (assembly GCA_037355805.1). Classification (NCBI taxonomy): domain Eukaryota; kingdom Metazoa; phylum Arthropoda; class Arachnida; order Ixodida; family Ixodidae; genus Ixodes; species Ixodes ricinus. The sequence continues at coordinate 7,606 of JAZHYW010051267.1, forward strand.
TCGTTATCACTACGCGTGGTGCGTTTAAGACCCAGGCTAGCGGTTGCTGCACTGGCTAAAGTGCTCATCCGCAGCGAGTGACTCATCGCAACTTCAAAATGGCTGACCAACTACACGCTTATAAATATCCACCACGGCCCCAATTTTTTCTGAACCGGCCTAGGGTTCCTGCTGGCTACCTGGAGCAGAGTTGCGTGTTCACGTGATGAGCCGGATCAAGTGCCGTGCAGGCAAGTAGACGTTGCGCGCCCCGCCGAACGTTCCCCTGCTTTTGAGCGCGCCGCGCGCCTCGAACGCGCGGCGCTGCTATTCGCCGAATTCAGTCACGTGAGCAGCTGGATGAACATGCCATGCAGGAAAGATGGCTCTACGGGGATGAACTGCGCAACTCTGGCTCCCATAGGGAGCCTATACAGGAACTCTATACTTCGTTTCAGCTTGGGTCCAGACGCAGCCGATGCTACGAGCGCGAGCGTGTGGCCCTGAACAGTGCTTGCATTGCACGAGCGCGCGTGCTTGGCAGGGACGCTGAAAGCCCGGAGCTCGCGCTTGTAGCATCGCCTGCGTCTGGACCCAAGCTGAAACGAAGTATAGTGGTTCTTAAGTGAGGTCTTAAAGCCCCTTCATGTTTTAAAAGTAGTAGAAGGATCGTCGATGCAAGAGGCACGTGCAACGTGCAGGCCTTGGGAAAAAATTGGGTTGTGTGTATGTTTATACAGCCTAGAACTTGGTCTGCCTCGAAGGGGCGACGAGTCTCCCAGCTGTAGATGAGCAATTTAGCCAGTGCAGTACAACCGCTAGCCTGGGGTCTTTAACGTGCATCACGCGTAGTGATACTACGACCGCACGCCGGTACGATGCTCATCCAGATCGAAACGGGCAGGGGCGGGAATAGTCACTTGCCGCTCCAGCCAGCATCAAGGAGAATGCAGGGATTGGTGTTCCACGCGCCACACGCGCGCACGCCTTTCCTGTATAAAAGATTCGAAGTAAATAACCAAAGAGAAGCATTGACGAACGCGCGTGCAAGATGCCATTTGTTTTAGGTTTTTGCTTTAGAAAAGTTACTACTGCTGAGGTCAGCACGTGCGGCACGTGGAACACCAATCCCTGCATTCTCCTTGATGCTTGGGTAAGACAGCAATAGGTCTATCGAACCCAGGATCCTGGGTTCTGCAGCGCGAGCTTTCGCTCCACGTGCTCCGAGCTGGTGTGCGCTAGCCCACTCGGCCACCGATCCCCTAGGCCTCTGGGAAGATCATTGTGGCACAGCGCAGCACTGAGCTAGATTTCAGACGTCATGCTCTTCCCAGGAGTGGCGCGCGACACGTGTCTCGAGCATTTCCACAACAATGAATGACTCCACTTTTCCCAGGAGAGGGTCTTTAGTAGCTCTAACTATATTCTGTTTCACCTTATGTTGTCCCGCAAAAAAGGCTAGGAGCGCGAGATTATTGCGTTGGGAGCTGCTCTTGACGCACGAGAGCTTGTGCCGCCGAGATGTGCCCTAAAGCAAGGAGCTCGCGCTTGTAGCCTTTCTTGCGGTACATCATAGGGTGAAACAGAGTATAGTCTGAAAATTTCTGTAATTCAACCCCAAAGCCAAAAGGCCAACACTGGTGAGATTACGGTGTCTTGTTAGAGCTAGTTAAAGGGTTTTTGGAAGGGCAGGGGTTACAGCGATCCCACCGAGCTGCGATGGCAGAGAGAAACTACCCCCTAATGTGAAAGCCGTAAGAAAGCGTGTCTTTTCATTCTAGCCCGGCCGTGCTTGTTGCTGTCCACTCCTGAACATCTTGTATGCAGTTATAAATAAATCGATGAAATGCTGCTGCGTTTACTGCATGCGTTTATAAAACGATCTCTTGAATGTTAAAAAAAAATAAACGTTAAAAATGGCCAGCGTATGAATGTGATGACACAAATAGGCGGCTAAGCTCTAAGCGTAAAAGTTTGCCGCTGCAAACGGAAAAACGGCACATACCATCTTCGTCGAGTGGTTTATTCGTCTCTATGGACATTTAGACAGTAAGAAGTGACTCATCTCAAAATGAGATATTTGACCAGTGTGGTACATGACTGCTAACCTGGGGTCTTTAACGTGGAACCACGGAGTAATGATTACACGAGTGCAGGTAGACTGTGATGTAAATGGTGTAAGTTATCTAAAATGGCTATTCACAGCACCGCACACTCAACTGAAAGACGTGTCAACAACGCCAACGGCGCGCTATGCGTACAGTTATCGTAGAGTGCACTATACAATGCTCCAAAATGGCGGCACGGATATGGAAGAATTTGAGCGCCACAGCGCGGAGCTTGGAAGTTTTGGTATTCTGAAACTTATTCAGTGATGATACCAGTATACTACAGATTCTGGGAGACAAGTCTGGGTATTCTGGATAAGGATTAAGTGAATTTAAGCGACCCCATTCTCGTGGAGAAACACATCGACGACGAGGACGACGGTGGCAGGAAGGTGCACCGGTAGACCGCGGTGCTACGTTAGCACTGGATGTCAATGTATCGGGGGTGACAGCCGTCTCATTTCGACTGGGCCACCTCCTGGGGCGTCTGCCTTCACCTAAGTGAGCGACCGCACCATCAACCGCCAGGGCTTTACCATCCAGAACGTTCACCGAACAGCCCGCGGAAGGCCGTCTTGGCTTACCGTCCTCATAATGCATCTTATATGTTATATCATTCCATAATCAACTTTACTGAACGCGACACCATGCACCATAATTTAAACTGGGTCTTTGCCGGCCGCACGGTACGGGTCTTCGGCCTTTATGCGAACTCCCGACTCTCCTGAGCGAAATAATTGAAATTAAATGAAAACACATCATAGGCAGGGTTTTCCCTAATCCATCAAAAGCGAAAAACACATATTGAGATTTAGGGTATTTTCCTTAACCATCAAGGCAGAAAAACACCTTAATATTTAGTATTTGCCCGTCCTCACAAGAATGGTTAGGTGAGTACTTGTAAAAAACGCCGTTATTATGGGGTATTCGCATCCCGTCGTTCGACGAACGTACTAACCCAGTCTTTTAGGCATGCAAATAATTTGACTGAACGTATTTTTTGTAACGTATTTTTTCATTACCTCATATTGTTTGAAGAAGCAATATACACCAGATGGAGCGAACAAAACGTATACACAGCGTACACATACAGAGGCGCTGCGAAAAATTCTGGAATCGTTTTTTTTTAGACCGTTGTTGCATTATGGCCCTTTTTTACAGAAAACAATCGTCTACTCAGTCTCCAAAAAACAGGAAGAAAAAAACTGCTGCCTTTCCAGGCTCTTTGCAAAACTGGGCATGGTCATTAAAAAAATCTATCAACGTATGAGTCTGCTCTTGGCGTCTTTTGAAACTACGTCCTTGTGAGAGGGCATAATCCATCCCAATCTCTCTTTTCTCGCAAACGACCAAAAACTTTCGCAAGCTCCGCCATTGGGGAATGAGAATCTCATGAATGAATCATGGAAACCACGCCACGTTAACAGTTCAGAGGTAATCGCTCCGTCCAGAGCAAATTTCAGCGCGTTATGGCCCTGCGTCAGGATCTACAAAACCCAAGCAGCTTCTGTCCACGCACGTCATTTTAGCATCTCAATTGGCCCGTCTTGGTCCGCAAGGTATAGATTTACGGTTGAGCTGCTCTGCAGTCAGGACGGAAACGATTCTTTACAACGCGTCGTGCCCCTTAAAGCAGATTCGCTGAGAATAGACCCTTTTCGAAATTCAGTGCCATCTGGTGGTTTTTAAAGCACCTTCACTCTCGATCAGCTTAATGGCGGTAATGAAACTATTTCATCGGGCCCCGTCTTTTTGGCACGTCAATGGCAGATGAGAGTCGGTTCTTCGATATCCTCATAATTCTTTCTTGGCTTTTTCGGTTTCGATGGTGTGAACATAAGAAGTGGCTAGTACAGAGCGGCGTCCGATGAGGCCCTTGATTAAATTTCCTCCATCAAAAGGCATTAGAGCTAAGATTGAGATTGCTTGGTCCACACTCCGAAATAAACGATTACGCACCTGTTGTATCTAATTCGTGCGTACAGGCATAATATACCCGCCACGTGGTAGTAGCCTTCAGCTTCTTACTCCATCAGCCTCAAGAAGGCCACCTATTAGTTTGGAACAGATGCTACACACTGAGATGATGATTGTGATCAAAGTTGCCAGGCTGAATTTCGAAAAGGGCCTAAATGACATTGTGACCTAAGAGTGTCGCAGGACGTCAAGCCACAAGGCGTCACGATTTTCCCGCTATATTTAGCGAGTAAATTTGACGTTACAATCTCACATGACTCCCAGTGTCACATAATGTTTTGGCGTCACGTGACATCACAATGTCACATGAGCACCGCACGCTAAATTTAACGGGGGATAACAGTCTCGTGACATTATGGCGTCAGATTTTCACAGGACGTCATGCCACATGTCCTTACGATTTTAATTCCTGCTACATTTAGCGGATAAATATGACGTCACAATGTCACGTTGCTCCCGATGTCACGTGATGTCTTGTCACGTGACGTCAATATCGCATGAGTACCATCCGCTGTATATTGAGGGACGCAAATCCGCTACATTCAAACGTGACTGTGTAACTGTGTGCAGAAGAGGCTGCAGCGTCTCGGATGTCGCCGCAGTTTATTAAACCTGACAAGAGACCAAAAACATATAGATTTTTTTTAAACACAGATTGTGTTTTATCAGCCAAATTCCATGAAAAAAGTCACCAAGAACCGTCACGAAGAACCGTCATGAAGAACCGTCATGTAGAACCGTTACGAGGAACTGTCGCGTCAATTTTCCCCTCTATATTTAGCGGGGCAGTTATCATTGCGTGTCATCGTAACCATCTTACCGTGTTGTCAAACGAGAAATGGCGCGACAAAATCTTCGTTTAACGTGAAACGTTATAGGGATATCTTTCCCGTGAAATGAGCGCAACGTTAGAAAAAAGCGTCACAAAAAACCGTTACACGGTCGCCAAATTTAGCAGACCTCAGACCCGCTCTATTTATTTTATTTTGGTAAGTCACGTAATTAATTGTCATTCATAATCAATATTATTTATTTATTATACACAGCAAGACTGTGTTCTTCCGATGCACAATCGCTGTCTCCCGGCTATCTGTAAAATCAAGGTACCTGCATTTTTTTTTGGGAGGGAAATAATTATTTAGCACGAGGGTTCTTTCCGTCGAGGCACATTTTATAGCAGTGCGATTCCTAATTTATTACCTATTTCGTGACAAGAAAGGTGCATGTTTATAAATGCAGCTTCAGTGCCTTAAATGCGCATTGGCCACAAAAAGGAACTTTTAGGAAACAAAAGTCAACGACATAAAAACATTATACTAGTTCAGGGCGACGCTTTGTGTTTGACAAAAGCGAAATAGGGTAAAACACAAAAATAAGGCTGATTCGTCGTAATGTAAATTGATAGTTCGCAAAACATGCTGAGTGGCAACTGCGGACAGACTACTGAACTTGCAAGCCTACAGATATATTACAATTTCACGTTTCAGGGCGGCTCTGCGATGTCGGACATTTCGTTTCAGACAGAACTAATGGTAACTCGAAGACAACGAGCGCTTAGCGAATCGCACATCGCAGTGCCAGACACAATCCCTTCCAAAGCTACCTCGCTCGAAATTTTGCGTTCTAAAAGAAGCGCACTAGACCGCACTCAATTCAACTAATAAAACACCCAGATAAAAAAAAAATTGGCTTGTGCGCATATTGTCTGCCTATTCTGCGGAAGTTTCTGGCGCGAAATGCATTCTTTCTACCTTTGTACGTACGTTGCTCATATGAAAGCGCGCGCTTCCTGAATCTTTCAATACGCTTTAGAAATAATACAAAAATATACAGAAAAAAAAACTCACAGGAACTTTTTTTGTTTTTTAATTATATTTTATGGGCGCATAGTATGGCTCAAAGTGGTGCGACTTACCGCGCTGCACAGGATTCCGGGAGCCGTTCGGAAGCAATTTTCACGACAGAAATTTCACTTTCCGCAGCATCCGGCTGTGCGTGATATCCACGTCGGTTTTTTTAAAACTATAAGCGACGGAAGAGAAATTGCTTTGTGAGGCCGAGCGAATAAATTCCACCTTCGGCTCAATCCGTGATTTGATTCGATTTTTTTAGTTTCATATTTATTTTCGTTTCTTTTTTTTTGTGTGTGTTTTAAAGTGAAAATAGAAATACAAGACTGATTCCGTTGACGCTACCCCCCTTGAGCGTTATTCAGAAAAATACAAACAAGGTGTTTTGGTTCAAAGTGGGGATTTCAATTTCCCATTCGAGATGTTTCCTGGTGCAAGACTGCACAGTATATCTTCTGCTTGCGCTATTGCATGTGTCTATAAGCTTATGTCTCAGCCTTTCGTATTACCACTTTCTTAGCACGACCCACATTTATGAACACGTAGAGCCACAGGAAAAAATATCTAAACCACAGGATTGTTTCTTTTTACCTTATAGCCACCTGGTGCTGATCACGCAAACTTGAAATTTAAAGAGAAACACTCCGCCATCCCGGCGATTCGCCACGAAACTAAAATATTTCGTTGTAAAGGTGTTTTGATGTGCTTCTTTTCCACGCACCCAAACTTACTACCAGTGTTGCCAAGTGCCTAAATATAAGTAACTGCAAAAAGGTAACTAGGTACACATCGCGACACTGTTAGCGCGAAAACGACATCAGCTACATTTTCGCATTTTACTTCTAAATAGTATTAGCGAGCACGAAATTGTATCGCTAACATTATAGAACTAAATGAGCTCTTTCCATAGCAATATTAACTTGGATGACATCCCTTCGTTTCAAAGAAAAAAGTGGGAAAACCGGCGATCGCTTGTTCGCGCTAACAGTGTCGCGCTCTGTACGTGCTCCACAAACTTAATGCCACCTCTGGGTTACTCAACTATTGATATAATGCCGGATATATGCCGGCTACTCAAACCGAACTTGGTCACTGCAGCAGCTATACTCCGTGTCTCTAGTTGCGTGCAGTACAGGCAAAGACAACGCCAGGCGAGGGGAGAAAGAGAAAGCACTAGGAGGGCTGGGGAGGCAGAGAGAAACCTCCTCTCCTCCCTAATGTTTCTAGCGCTCTTCCTTTCTTCCTCGCCCTCCTATTGCCCCTCCTTTCACGTCCCGCCTTCCTAGTGCTCACCCTTTCTCTCTTCGCCTGGCGTTGCCTTCGCCTGCACTGCACACAACTAGTGACACGGAGTATAAAATGTTTGTGATCGGGGAGTCAGAACTTCACGACGCAGTTTGACCGCAGAGAAATATTGCAAAAAGAGCGCGGCGGCGTTTCGGGGAGCACTGTATCTATAAGGTACGAGCCCGAGTGAGCTTATTTGATGTTTAACTGCATTTGTTGCATACGATTTTTAGTAACTTTGACAAGTTGGTTCACTCCAGGCAGTCTTTTTTTAGAATTTCTAGCACACTGAACAACGGCTCATACGTACCTGCACTGGATGCCTTCAAATGGCAGAATCATGGGACACAGCAAACCACAAATTTTTCTTTAATATAAATTCTCGATTCTCATGCAAGGCACAAAAGTGACAATAAAAATGACATCGTCATGAAATAAGGCTAGAGACTTTTAGATGAAGCGTCCGTACATTGAGCGTCCTGCAAGATGAGGCGAGAAGACCCCGACTCGACGTTGGACTGATCACACTGTTACCAAGTTACGAAGTCAATCTACAAGGAGTGTTTTTAAAGGCGGGTTCACGTTAAAGTCACTGTATCCTGGGAAAGTATACGCCATTGGCTTCCCTGCCTCCTAGCCGCACACAAACAGATACTAACATGCAGACGACCCAACCTCGCAAGGTGATTGGTTGATCGGTCTCAGTTGCCATGACAATCGCCATTTCGGTCCATTCAAATCTTGGAAGCTTCGAAAGGGTCATTCTGAACCCGTCGCGCCAAGATCGCCATGGAGCATCCTCGTACTAAAATCGTTCCTCGCCAACATAAGCGTATTTGGTAGGGTGCATGCAATCGACTTATTAATCCTGCTTACCTCCACAGATCTCTTAAATGGGTATTGTTGTTCTTGCCCACTTCAAGCAGGACAATTATTTTTTCAATGCCGCGAAGCACCAACGCCGTATGTGGTGGGTGGCGAAGATATGCGCTCGTTTCGCTGGTGTCTAATGTGGCCAACTCAATCTCGGTATTCATGAAAGGTCTTTATAAAGCAACCTGTCACCGAAGAGTTTGGGCCGGCTCAGCAAAGAACGGAGAGGTCAAGGAGAAATTGCTCATTCTATGAACCAAAATGGCGATCATACGGGGAGCTTTGCGCTTCTTTCCCAGTATCCAGTGACTTTTGCTCATACATCACGTTTACCTACGTTCCCTTACGTTACGTATAAGTCACCGCAACATCGCCTCCAATGTCACGTGCAAGTTTGTATCGTTGAACTGGTTGCCTCTACGCATAACAAATCACAGATGTCTCTGTGCTTCGTATCGCCACTGCATGCGGTGTCGGTACTTGGATGCATTGAAAAATAATTTTCCTGTCTTGAATTACGCGAGAAGAACAATATCGTTGTAAGAGATCCGTAGAGACGGGCATGATTGATAAGTTGATTGCGTACACCGTGCCAAAGAGGCTTATATTGGCGTGGAACGCCTTCAGCATGACGATGCTCCATGATGGTGATCTTGGTGCGACTGGATTAGAATGACCCTCTCGAAGCTTCGAAGACTTGGATGGACCGAAATGGCGATTGCCTTGGCAACCGAGACCGATCGGCCAATCGCCTTGCGAGGTTTTGGTCGTCTGTATGTTAGTGTCTGTTTGTGTCCGGCTAACGCAGGCAGGGAAGTCTATGGCGTTACTTTCCCATCAACCAGTGACTTTAGTGTGAGCCGGCCTTACCTGTGTCATGAAAAAGCTATGTCCCCCCAACAAATGTAGCGTTTTTTCTTTATAGCAAAAATAAATTACGCATTGTCGAAAGCTCATTCTCGGCCCAAAAGTAGCGCTAGAGGTTCGAACCAGGTGCCGAAGTTTTAGCACGAACCGATGTCTCATTCAGAAGTTATAAGTGATTTCCTTAAAAATTCAATTGGAAAATGGTGGTCGACGGAGCTCCCCAGAAACCGAAAAAGGGGCAAAAATTAGACTAATTTTTCCATTGAAAATTTCAGAAAATCACCTAAATTTTGACTAAGATGTTTGTGCGAGCTGAAACTTGTTCATCTAGTTCGGACCTCTAGTGCTACCTTTGGGCGGAGAGTAGCGCTCAGCAACGCGTAATATATCTTTGCTAAAAAAAAAAAAAAAAACACTTGCCAATTTATTTATTTTTTTAAGGGGAGGGGGGGAGGGGTGCACACCCTGTATATCTCCGTTACTATAGCTCGAGGTATTCTATTTCTTAAATGAATACACTGCAGGTTTCTCAGTGCTCACTGTACTTTTTCTCGGTTAAAATATGCTAGGGCCTGAGCCCCACACTTATTGTTATTGGGCTGTTTCTTTCCTATTTTAATAAAACGATCTGAAGTATAATAGAATGCCTCTGACCAAAACCATAAGAAACGCCGGTCAAACCACATCCAGATAGATTAAAATTAAGATATATAACGCAAGTGGCTAAGCGTCGTGCTCTCTAAAAATTCCGCGTTTGGAAGAGTTCGTGAATTTTTTTTTCGCGACATAAGACAAAAAATTGCTCATGCGCTCCTAAAAAAAAATTAAAAGAACAACAACGAAAAACAGTCTCGCTGCAGAGACACAAAGCCGTACACACTTGGCAAACTAAAGGCAATCTGTCAGTTCGAATAGCTCCTAAATAGCCTCGAGTTGCAAACGAAAACAAACTAATGTTTTTAGGACGTTCTCCTTATCTCTGAGGACACTGCAATACACTCGAATTATAAAGCCTGTAGGCAAGAAGGAAAAAGATAAATAGAAGACGCGAATGCAATTTTTTTAATCCTAATTCGCCAATTTTTTTTTCTTTTTTTCTTTTTTTTGCGAGAGGACATGTGCACTACGTTCGTGGTCATCTAGTCTCACCCGTAAATCGTGCAATATATCGGCGGACCCGGAAAAGGTCGCAGTGGTATAGAAAATCCAGTCGGCGGCCACGCGGAAGTACGCTGGGAATTTGTTTTCAGCGAGTGAAATACGGTTCGTTTGTTGTTCGCCGTGTGTGGGCCTATCTCGCGTGGTGGTCGCGGTTTGGCTCTCTGTCCTTCCGTCGAAATTGAGGATAATGAAGAAACGGAAGCAGAATGGCCCTGCGATTGTACACTAGGCCTAATCGTAAGCTTTATGTGCCCTTGCGCTGGCTCTGCTCCCAGAAATGTCAAAGGGGCGCTTGTAGGCCTTCCAAGAAATGTTTCTCCAGTAGGCGTTGCTCATTCATTCATTCATTTTTCATTCATTTGTTTATTTTCTGTGCTCATGAACAGCTTGACGCCTTAGTAATGATGCACAACAAAATGTTCACAGGTTAGTTACAAAAGTCTTAAAAGCTACGAAATTTGGGTTAAAAACATCAATATTTGCTCCCCTGAGGGTATTGTAGAAGTGTTGAATACGGGTCATGGGACTGGTTTGGATGATGTGATTAACATGGAAAGTTGGAGAAACCCGCAAAACTCGACTCGGAACGTGAATATTAATAGCAGATGTGAGATCTGGGCAATCAATTAATCCATGAATACATTTATACAAGAAAACAAGATCGCGCTCACGCCGTCTGGAACTCAAAGTAGGGCATTTACATCGTTCCAAGAGTCTCGCATAAGAATAAAAAACAGTACGACCAATGTAACGATCGTAAACAATTCAAGAAAAAAACGCTCTTGAACATTTTCAATCATTTCTTGGCTCGTAAAACTAATACAATTCCAGACTACAGAGGAAAACTCCAACTTGGTCCGGATTAACGAGAAATATAACCGTAGAATACAGGCTGATGTGGAGAACTCACGCGTGATTCTAGAAATTACTCCCAGCTTACGAAGCCAGTATAAAGAAAAATACTCCCAGCTCATTGAAGCCAGTATAAAGAAACTCAATGTTTTAGACCGAAGAATCACAATAATTTTTTTATATGCCAATACATAAGACGGATGCTTCCTCCTTTACCTATACCAAATTTTTTTTTTTTCTGACTGCTGTTTTTTTTTTCTGAAAGGGATTGTTCGGTTAAATTTTGTGTTCGAGAAAACAATTGAATATCATTGCTATTGCCTCGAGACCCATCGTACGTGCAATATCTGAATTTTATATGCCCCTCTGCATGAGTAATTGAATTTATACTGCTCCAATCGCACTCTAGCGTAAACGCTGCTTTCGGTGGCAACATTGGAGCTCTGACGTCACACAACACAAAGCGAGCATTTCTGTCTCGTCGTTTACCTGCGAGTGAACGCCTCAGCGTGCTTCGTTTTTGTTGTTGTGCTCGACTTGTTTCGTGGTTGGGTGAGATTTTTGTTGCGCGGTTGGGTGCCACAACCACCGGGCAGCACATGCGAGCCAAGACATGACGTTCCGCACTTTTCCGCGAGACGTGCAGTGACGAGCAAAATGGACCGTCGCCGTGCGTAGGGACTGGGTTCCCGTCAAGATCGAGATCCCGCTTATGCAGCAATCATCTCACAGAAGAGAGCTACGAGCTGAGCTCTAAGCGGACAGAAGGCTCGTAAGCTGAGGTGTGATGCTGTGCCAACGATATTAAACTACGTCCATCCACTCCTCGCCCAAATCGGATCAATCAATTTGATTATGCAGCGAAACCGAAACCAACAGCTAGACCACCTGGAAACGATACCAGAAGTTGTATTTAGCACGCGTGCAGCCAAATTCTGTTTGACCCGCATGTGAAAATAGAGCGTGGCTACGATTCACCAAGCTCGTCCAAGTCAAGTGACGACATGCATTTGAACGATTCGCCGTTTGCCTTCGACCCGCGGACATCGCCTCTGAGGGAACGACCCGCAGCCTCATCACCGATCCAGTGGATCCGCAGAAATGCGTACCCAGATGCCGCTTCGTGTACCTAGTTGCCACTTCAGAGGCGAAATCTGCATCCTTTGCTTTGCAAGCGCTCCTAGTTCGATCGGCGGCCGTCGCAGTTGTGTTTGCGCGAAACGGCATACGTTTGCTCGAAGCTTATGGCTGTTTTCGAGTAATATCCTGCTAAAAGGCGTGACTTTTTTGCACACGCTTGGGAACTGCATTAAAAGAACCGTATTTCAGTAGGGTACAGCCTAGGAGACTATATAATTCGAAACAAAATACAAGACATCCATCGACCAACGCTTGTTATCCCGACCATCCGACAAACCTTTGCGTTTTGTGACGTCACGCAGCAGCTACGGATGTCAGCCATTGACACTGGCGAAATTCGGGGTGCAGTTTCGTACATACGCTCATGAAAGGTTTAATTAATAACGGGAGATCATATATCAAAATAAAAATGACGTTTGTGTACATGAAGGCTCCCTCGACGTAACGAGCGCAAAAACTTAAGTACTTCCGGTTTCGACTGGACGATCCCTTTAAGTTCAAGGGGAGCTACTCTACAGGTATATGCACATTCAGACATAAATTTTCCTGTGAAATCTCAGGTCGAAAAAGTAAATGTTTTGTTATTTCCCTGGTGGAGTTATCTCGCTTTTCGACAACTGTCTGCAACTTTTTGGTGTTTGTTGTTTTCTCCGCGTATCTGAAATGGTTGGAAATGTCCGAGTAATTTCAAAACAACGATGAGTTCTACCTCATGCCGGAGAAACTTTTTATTGAATCCAAAAGGTCGACTCGACCCTCTTGCGTGCTGGCTTTCGACTTGCGAAGCACGAACACCACATTTCGAGTTTTACTGTTGCAATTTATTTTGCTCCTTTTATAGTTCATAGAACGCTATATGTACCGTCAGACTTGGACACGCAGCGGAAGTTCTAACTTTCAACTTTATCGTTAGTCTGCAAATTCTTTGCTGGTATTCTATAGACATTATGGCTATGTTGCTTTACCATTTTTGTTTCTGTAATTTTTTTTTTTTTTAGGTAGCGTGTTAAAAGAAGCAGCATTTGCCTGCGCATCGTGCTTTGCGAACGCCCAAACCCACAGAGGAATTCGTTACGCTCGTAATTAATATTCGCTGCCGCCACCAGAAGTTTTGGTCGGAACTTGGAATCATTGCTTATGGAATGTCCGAATTTCAGGCACGAATTCTGCGGCGGCAACGATAAGAATCCGCCACCCCAAGTTTCGGGCAACCGCGCGCCATATCTTTTACTCCAATCAGCACACTTTCCCATCGTGCAGCTATAATTATATCGTTCGCGCTCACTTGCTCGCTCCGAAATATAAAATATATCTACCCTCACTTTTCAGAACACAAAGACGTCATCACAACTTCGGGGCGCGTTCAAAATATTTTGAAACAAGACGAGAGCCCGAATGGGAAAAATCACGTCAAAGCCTCGCGAACAAGCTCTCCCTGACAAGGAACAGACGAAAAGAAGAGAAGAGAAAAGGCCCAGCACGTTAATTTCACACCCCAATCTTTAAGAGGCGTAATCATAACGCGCCATTTAACTCTTACACAGGACGCAAACACAGACGCCGCGCCGCGCAACCCGTAAAAAAGAAAAAAAATGGAGTGTATATTTTTAAAAAGTACTCTTCTTCGCTTCCTCCGCCTCTTTTGTTACGGGGAATAAATGAATAACTACACAGAACCGCGAGCGTGTGACTCAAACAACGGCATGCGTGCGATGCAAACCCCTCTCCCCACCGTAAGCCTAGAGGCGGCGGCAGAGTCAACCAGCCACGCTCGTTGAAAAGACCCCCCCCCCCCCCCCCCCGACGGTAACGTCGCGTTATCTTCGGGAAACACACCGACGTTCGCAGCCCGCTCCAAGACAGGCAGACAGGTCGCCGTGGGACCCGCTGCAGCGGACGCCCGCCTCTGCGGCCACACCGCCTCCGTTCACTTTGACAGCGCGGTAAAAGCTAAGAGCTAGTTGAACCTATCACACGCCCTGGCTTTCACCGCGTGCTCGCCCTCCAGCCTGTACACACGATCAGAAAGGGGAGGGGTCAGGTGACTTAAAAAGAGGTAGCTGATTGGTCCGGCGAGAGCGTAGCTTCCACCGCACTGTCAGCTCAGGGGTGAACGGAGTACTCCGTTTCGCCTTGCGATGGCGAAACGCTACGTGCCTTTGCAGCCAATCCAGCGATGTGAACGTGACGGGTCACACAACGTGCACCGCTCGTCACTGCGCCCTTCCCGAAGGTCACGTGTCACTCAAACGGCGTTGGATTGGTTTCGACGGCTCGTAGCGTGCTCCGCGGTCCATCACATGAGGTGTAAGGGAGTGTAGTTCTTTTGTTTCTTTTCCCTAAAAATTCCGGCGTTGCGCTGTTCTCACCGCCGTACCGCGCATATATTAAGCGCATCCCCGTGAATTCAAGCTTCGCCGAGGCCAAGTCCAAGTTCCTTGTCTTTCGTGCCATCTTCTTTCGTTATTTTGAGCCCATTTAGTTTCTTTTGTTTCTCGCGCCCTTGCGCGAGGAGTGCGGGGGTGCGGGGTGGGGTGTGTTGCGCGCACAACTCTATAGGACGTTCGAGAGTGGAGCGGAGAGATGATACGCTCGGCTTCACGCGTTGAGTTGGCATCTAGTGCAACCATGGCTGCTTCAGTTTTGTTGTTGCGACTAGTAATGTACATTTTCGTGGGTTTTTTTTATGGTTTTGTTTTTGAGTTTGCGAAGGCGCTGCTTCTTTTCGGCTTTATATTTATAAACTGCTATGCAAGCTCGAGTTTTCGTGTGCGTGCTTTTTCTTTTTTTTTTGTTTTGTTTGGGAGAGGTGTGTGGCAGGCATGCGGGACCTGGGAATTCTCCGGGACTTTAAAGAGCAACCGAGTGTTCAACTGAGCGTCGAAAGGTCCATAGGTGACGTGGCCAAAATCGGCGCCACCTAGCGGGTGAGACAACTTGGCTGCCGAGAAAGGATTCGTCTTACGACATGCACAAGCGGACCAGTTAGCGACTTACAGCACGTGTCAGTCAAAACACGGGGTTGTGGAGGTAGGCTTCAAAACACGTGCTGAAAAGTGACAACACTCCGCCAGACCTGATTGCTGAACTACCTCACCGCAATCGGCTGGAAGGAAGCTTCCTAATGAGCCGGTGGCGAACAACACATAATAGTGATGTCCAAGGGTCCTTTCAGATCATGAGTCATCATAGAACGGCCTTTATTTTATTTTCACTCGTTGCACTATTACATTCTTCTAAACCTCGATTCATCCTCGTATGTTACGCGTATGAATAAACCAAGTGCTACTATATCATATACCTATAAAACCCGTTGTTGTTTCTTCACCCTTGTGTCGGTGTTTTATGATCATCACCTTCACCAGCTGGCCTGCACAACTACTGCTTATTTCAGTGCTACTATATCCTGACTATTTATAGATTCAGTACGGACTTCTCTTTGAAACATCTTCTGCCTCGCTGCTCCTCTTCTTTTGCCGTCCAACCTCAAGCCTGGGTCACCTAGCGGCATGAGTATGGTTTCATCCCACCTACGCGAAGCGTTATGGATGGACAATTTTCTTTCTCAAGTCGAATTGTGCATGAATTAACACCACCTAGAATAATCGAGGCTTTCAAACAGCCTCCTCTACGTGACGTCATCACATCATCCGACGCATTCATTGGACGCGAGGTGCAGCACGAACGCTGACGTGGCATTCGTGTCCAATCCCCGCATTCCGTCTCACTGTGGCGACGTCAATCCGTCCTGGTGCACGCCACACGGAGCCTGGATTATATACTCTATACTTCGTTTCAGCAAGGAGCCGGTGCAGCGACAATTCAATTGGAATGTTTTTTAACGTTACAGGAGCTTACTGGCACTAGTGGACTCCAAGGATCCTCTCGTGCGGAGCTTGGCACACGTTACTGAAAAATAGTAAGGAATTACAATTACAATTACTCGAGGCTAAATTGTAATTTATTACAATTACAATTACTCTCCCATGAAAGTAAGTGACCGTTACCCCCAAAAGTAATCCGTTACTTTCGTGGCGTTACTTTCAACATTATTTTCCTCAATTAAGAAACAAAGGGAAGAAGGTTATTCAAGTTCTTAATGCTGCTACGTGTTCCATTTATTGACCTTGAGTTTTTAAGCAACAGCTGACTCTCGAAAGTCTCGTCAGACATTTTGCGTTATTTCTTACTCAATATGTTCACTGCTACGCTGAACACCCTTTGAACTGAGGCACTGGATGGGAGTGCCATATTGTGCCTCACGAATGTTTCATGCTCTGCATCGAGCTTTTTCAGCGAAGCAACGGAAGTACTATTTAGCTCGAAGATAGAGCAAAGCTTCGTCGTTGCATCCGTTGCCTGCTATTCGAGAGTTTTAGTAGAGTTGGTAACAGGAAGCTGATAATAAATAAGGTTTGGCTCGATATTCTTCTTCCTTTGGTTCTGAACAGGTTGAGCCTCGGTTGAGACGTTGGTGAATAAGAAAAAGTTTCCAATATTTAAATATTAGTAATCGAGAAAACAAAACAGGACACTTATGACAACGATTAATTGGAACGTTTGTTAAAACAAGGAAATGTAAACGCACGTTTTCCATGTGTGCCTTTCTTGGTGCTGTTCAAAAACGCACGGAGCACGGACCGACTGCAGTTTACTCCGGTATTCTTCAGATAGATGTCCGCTGATGCCACGGGCAGCGAAAGGCAGAGAACTAAGCGACGCTATGGCCCCACTCATGAGTTTCACTCTTTCCTCAAGCCCAGAATCTTAAGTCACCGTCAGCCACCATTATGTTTTATTTGTAAAAATATCTTCTTGAGATAAGATGCGTCCTGCTGGGGTAAAAACAGGAAGAAGAAGAAAAAGAAGACTATTATCATTTTCGAAGTGCTCGCAAAAAGCTGACTCACAAAAAGGGTAACTGAGATGCAGATAACCAGGCTTGGATTCCCAAATAAAGTGGGCCAACCCTAGAAGTTGGACTACAAAAAAGTAAGTAGCTTTTAAAACGGTCAAATAAGGTGAAAGAAGCAGAAAAAAATACATCCTGGTTTCTAACAGAGGATGATAAGTGTGCATCAACCAACGAGGATGCTTGTGACAATAACACCTTCACATATTATCACATCTCTTTTAGCGGATTTTTGGGTAGACGGAGCGTTCTCTCCTGTTGTGACATTATGAAAATGGTCGTAGTCACTATAACCGAGAAGGACATTGTTAATTTTTGTCTGTGCACCACGGTGCGCTGTGCACTTACACCTCGAGCGCCTCGAGCTTCTCGAAGAGGCACACAATCACTTGGTGTCCTCCTCTCCCCGCCTTCGATCGCAAAGAAAAACAGACGCTAAAAAAGCGGATATAACTTCCCCCACCTTTTTTTTTTTTTGTAGAAATGTTTATTCGGATTTTTTTACATTGTTGTTAGGGTCTAAAAAAAACGATTCAGGGGCTTGGAGTTGCAAAAAAAGGCTTTGCGGAACTGAAAAGTGCCAAGCCTCCCTTTGGAGTGTCACTGCGCTCAACTTTACCAAAATGAAAACGACCTTCTCTTTAGAAAGGGGGGGGGGGGGGGGCTGGTTCGGAAAAAAATGTAACGGATTACAAGGAATCCGTTACGTAAAAAATGTAAGGGAATTACTTTAAAATTACTCTAGAAAATATGTAATTATTCCGTTACTAAATTACCGATAAATGTAAGGGATTACAAGTAATTTCGTTACTTGTAACGGATTACGTACAAGTCTGCTCACATGCAACGCCATTGGCCAAGAGACTTCCTTTGTTGCGGTGTAATTTCAAGGACAAAAGCGATCATTTTCATTCAATCTCTCCTTTGCAAAATTTGATGACGTAACGTGGGGATCGCAAAACACCCCGATGACGATATTTGAATGCGGTTCATAGATTGGACCCGAGCATTGCGTGGGCACTCGATTTGGGCTCGTGATAATTCCTAGCTCGAGAAGCATTCGGGTAGTGGCCCGTGTCCAATCGCTGCAACGACGACAATAGCCGAGCCATAACAATGTCGGGAACTCAGCGCGTGTCCTGTGCTTTGCCAACCCCAGCGCGTGGCTATGATCAACATTGGCGGCATATAATCGGCTTCCAGATCACGTGGCCGCTTGTTCTGGCTGCGAGTTGAGGGAATGAACGCCGCTCGTTTTTCTTTATTTTTTTCTGGGACTTCTATTGCGTGGGGTGAAAAACAAACGCGTGTTTCATAGGTCATTAACGTCAGGATCCGTTTTAAGTGGTATTTGCGCAAAGTACAAAAATTGTTGCATCGCCCCTTTAAGGGACACTAACAGGGTATGTATGCTTGCCAAGGTTTTATTTAGTACATGACATATGAGAGCCCAACTACCCAGAAAACAATTTGCGGCTCAAAATTCGTTGTCTTTCCGCCCGAAAACCGCCAATCGAGAACTGGCCGGTTTGAGTCGCGCTCCACTCTCTTCTCCGTGGTCACGTGCCGTTTTCTACGGTTTAGACACAACCACCTAATATAATCAAAGTCGTGGGTCATTGAAGGCACACACACAATATTAAAAATAGAAAAGAAATATGATGCCCACTTTTTGTGGCTTCTAAAAACTCTAAATACGTTGATTGAAAAAAAAAAGTTGCGCAGCCACGTGATTTCCGCCAACTCTTCTCCTCCTCTATATTTCTTCTTCCTCCCCAGTCCAGCTTCGGCTTCGGTTTTGAGCAGTTGCGTTTTTTTTACTTTATTGAAAATATACGTGACGCTGTAGCAAAATATTGATCGGGTGGTCTTCTGACACCATAATAAATCACCTAGCAAAAAATAAAAAATTTTTTTGGAGGAGTGTTAGTGTTTTGTTTTTTTTTAAGTCCAGACGCAGTTGACGCCTACGAGCTAATGGGACCAATCATGCAGCATCAAAAAGCGCGAGTCACTGGGCCTTCTCTGTTTATGGCGGGTTCTATGATGATAGAACACGTACAAAAACATGACGAACAACATGATGATCGCCATTTGACGGTGTCTGATTGATCCTATTAGTTCGTGTGTCTGCTTCGTCTGGACGTAGCTGAAACAAAGTATAGGTGGGGGTTCCCGTGTAGCTTCGTGCATAATCTTCTATGACATATACAAGCTTTCGTTAAAACAAGCGAAGTTCGATTACTTTAATTGATAAAGGAACATTAATGACCGTGAAATTGTAATAAACAATGAAAGGTGAGTTCAACACGAACAGCGTGCGCTAAGCTGCGCGGCGAGCGACTATACATTATGAAGGGCCCAACGATAAAAGGAATACCCTGCTAATGTTTTAGGAAAGTTAAAGAGAAACGCGATCGTAATTATTTCAAATCGGAAGCCCCCGCACGTCGCGTGACCTCTCCAGAAAACATTTCCGCTCTTTCAAAATCGATTACCTCGATTCGAAAATTAACGAAAAAAAAAAAGGACATCTTGATTACTAAAGAAAACCTCTTTCTGCGCGAAATATTGTTGCCGTCCAGGGTCTCTTGTTTCCGTTCTGATGGCCCAAGTCTTTCTGCCGGTATTTATATCTTCTTCTATGTTTACTGAAACGCCGAAACCAATTTCAAATCGCGCTCCAATATCGCCCATGTTTTTTTTTTCTCTCTTCTTTCCCCTTCTATTTGTTTTTGTATAATGAACGCTATATGTTTGGCTGCCCTAGATGCACTCTTGCCGCTAGGACGCACGAACGCACAGGTTAACCCAAGAACGATGCGCAGAGGCCGAGGCGGGGCGGGAACCACGAACAACTGAAGAAGGAAAAAAGAAACAAACAAACAAACAAACAAACGGACGTCATCCCAAAAACTGCAAATGCAACGCCTTTTCGGGCCTCTATGCGTGCGCGTGTGCGTGCGTATACGTATGTGTGTCACCGCGTGTATGTATACTCAATGCCTACGCAAATATTTTGCCAGTTCCGACCCAAGAAGCTTCTCTCCACAATTTCGTCGCCTCGCGCCTCTTGCTCCCGCCCGCCACGGCCCAGGAGCCCGACGAGAGAAGACGTGGAAAAATCGCCCGGACACAAATTCCCAGCTCCGATTCGTCCTGCTGCTCTGCCGCGCGCCGCTTAGGAAAACAGTACGCGCGCGCGCGCGCCGTTCGGTGCTATACTATGCTCACCCTTAGCTGACAGTGCGGTGGAGGCTATTTGCTCGCCAAACCAATCGTCCGCCTCTCTTTCATCACCTTATTCCGCTCTCTGTGCTAACGGCGGAAGCGCGATCACGTGGAGAAAGACAGAAGCCCGACTGGTCCAACGAACTTGTAGCTTCCACCGCACTGTCAGCTTTAGGGTGATCGGAGCGCATAGTCTGTCACCAATTCCGCGTTTATGCGGGCGAACGTCCCGCAGAGCAAACATGCGATGTTTCGAAACTCGTTCCGAGTTTCGAAACATCACCGCGCCGTCCGCGTGGGCGTTGCAGATGAAGGCACCTCATTTCCCGAGCGTGTGGACGTCCAAGTCCTGTTTTTTTTTTTTGTCTTTTGATCTTGTCTACATTATTTTATGTATATATTATATACGTATAACATTTTACGAGTGATGGTAGGTTGTTGCGAAAATTATCTTGCTTCCCGTGTTTTCTCGTGTGACGTTCGTCTAATAAAGTTTGCGGACCAAAAAAAAGAAAAAGAAAAGAAAAAGCTCTGGTTTTCCGCGCACGTTTGCACGAAGTGTTGGTGCTGCCGACTAACGTAAACAATAAGTTTTGTTTCTAACACAAACGCTCTGGCCGATGGCCTCGTAAACATGTCAACTCATATCCCGTGCAAAGTATCCTTGCATCAATATCGTCTTTTTTTCTTCCTTTTTTTTTCGCAACCGAAGAAGTATAACGAGAAATACTGAAGGGGGTGAGTTTTAAAGAAAAACGAAAATGTGTGTATTGTACAGTACGCGCACACGCCCTGCCGTTCATACGACTGGACACCCTGAAATTTCGAGCATCGTGCTGGTGTACGATGTATGATGTGTGTGTGCTGGTGTATGAGAGTTGAGACTTTTTTTATGTGGTTGCCTATAGTAGGCGTATATATATGTATCGAGTCACTACATTATGGGTATACCCTTCAGAAATAAGGAAACGACACTGCAACCACCTGACGCTTAGAATCAAGAGTACTTTAGAGAGCGAAATAACACCGCTGAGCTTCCTGAGACCGTTACCTGAAGCTCAGAAAGTCGCGTTTTCAAATCGTCACGATCACCAATGGCGCCCGCTCTGCTGCGCTAATCAGCGAAATGGCGGCGCCTACGAGGGAATTTGAGAACGTAGTGCCGATAGTCTAAGCCTATAGCTAATTATATAGTGGTTCTATACTCGGCGTCAACTATTTTATGCTGCACTGCCAAGGCTATAACGTATTAGCCCAGAGCGGGACCGATTGGAGCGCTGCGATCGCTCGATGGTGACGTAGTAACCAGTATCACGTGACGGGGCCAGCTATTTTCTCCGCTTTGCTTCGCTTTGGTTGTGTTATTTATGCGCGTAGCAGCAGAAACTATTTGCTAAGTATATTCTGTTTTTGCTTTGACGCAAAACGTGCGTAGGAAGAAACCTAAAAAACAAATCCGAGTACGCGAGCAAGACGATCGGAAGTTGTGTGCCGTAAGTTACGATGGAATCCTGCGATATAGCTTCATATGGCCACCAACACGGCTCGGATACTTTGCCGTGGAAACCAACGAGCACACTTTTACGTGCTCTTCCTGACTTCAAGCAACGAAGGGAAATTACGTACTCGAAACTACAATTCTCGGTGAAGGCCGCCCGATTCACGGATTCCGAAAGCAACGACAACAATCCCACCGACTTGGACCGGTCGGAAGGCGCTAAGCAGACGCCTTAACGGCGTTTGCCGATGTATGCCTCGTCTTTTGTGGGTGCCTCTTTAGGTATACGATGATTCCCTGATTCACGGAACCGAGTCAGCCAAAGAACCAACGAAGGGGACATAGCGAGCTAAGCGTAATCTTTGCCGATGCATACATATCTTTGAAGAATGATTTTATTGATCGGACCAACGCCTGTTCATGGTTTTTCTTGTGTCAAAATTGCTGTGCTAATTTTCTTTATTCGGTGTGTCTCCATCGTTGGCTGTTTGGATGATTTGTTTCCATTACACAGGGAATCTGCATACAAAGTAAGGCACCCACAAAAGCATGGGCAGCAAACATCCGCAGATTGTAGTTGTAATTCACGAGAATCATTCGTGTATTAGTTTTACAGCGGAGCTGTTAAGGGCTAGTTCCCCCAGGATCGTGTCCGTCAGCAAACAAATGGTGACACAGAACTCTGGACAGCTACCGCCATCTATGAGCGACGGCGGCCACTAGACCACCGGCTTGCCGGCTGCCTGGTTGCCGCCGTCGCTCATAGATGGTGGCAACCTTCAAGCCATTCCACCCTGGCATGCCGACTTGCGGCCGGCCATTACTTTATAGTTTATTCTCACCATAGTAGAGCTTCGCTGGTCTTTCTTCTTCAGCAGAGTGGAAAGGCTGAAAGTGTTTTTATTTGCTTATTTTGCTGGAAACTATAGTGCGAGCGGGTACGGCCGTAGACAAGACAAGAGTAACTTTTTAAAGCACAGCTCTTAGGCGCCCGTTTCCGGCTTAGAGCGGCGTCACCGTCGCCGTCGGCGTAACCGCGCGTTGCATGCAACCTGAGTTGCATGCAACCTGGGTTGCTGCAGCCCCCGAAGTCATGTCACCACCAGGTCACGTGACCCCCAGGTCACGTGACCTCCCCGATGTCACGTGACCTCCCCCGATGTCACGTGACCCCTGGTCACGTGAACCCCCAAGCAACTCAGGTTGCGTGCAACCTGAGTTGCATGCAATTTGAGTTGCTTGCAACCCCGAAGTCACGTGACCCCCAGGTCACGTGGCCCTCCAGGTCACGTGACCCCCCCGAGATCACGTGACCCCCCCCCTTCCAAGGTCACGTGACACCCCCCCCCGTGCCTTCCCCTCCTCCTCAAGAGCTGCGCTCTAATTCGGTGTTACAGGGAGTTGTAAAGGGCTTTCATTTTTTTTTGTGCATCGCTTAAGTTTTTTTTAAATTTATCTTGCAATTTAGTTTTGGAACAACTTCATAGTGTTTAAAGTAGCTCAGTACCACTGTTTCATTGGTTGTGTGATGGAAGGAACACAGCTGTATGATAAAATTAAGCGAAAAAGGCATATAACATGCAACACGTCCGCGGTGAAACCGAAACCAACCAAACTGAAGCAACTAGATGGCGTCGAGCGCACCAGCTTGACGCCCTCTATCTGCCGGTCAGGCAACTCCTGAGATGAAAACCTGGAGAACTCCACGCGCTTTTTGAGCTACCTCAACTAACTATATTTTCTGACTCCCCGGCCTTTACCCTTTCCGGTATGTTATTAAGTATCGCGAAATTCATAATAGTTATTGTGAAATCGGCAAATGAAAATGATGCAAAAACCAACATTCAAATATACCCGCACTTTTCATTGCCGTGACGTCAGTGAAAGACAGGCTTGCCAGTCGAGCAAGCAATCTAAAAAGTAGAATATGCCAATCATTTCTTCCGTTCTGGAGCGCGGGTACTGTAGCGAGCTTCCAAGGCATTCATTTGACACCATGAAACTGCTTCGAATACGTTGGGGACAAATTCTACAGTCCAAAGAGTGAACCACTCCCTTCTACTGACGTCACCTTTTCGTTGTTGCCAGTAGAGACTTTCACATTTTAGATTAAACCTCGAAACTGGGGAAAAAGGAAGGACAATACAACATGTTGTGTTGTCCTTCTTTTTCCCCAGTCTCGGGCTTTCGTCTAAAAAAAAATGTTAAACCTTTACCAGCTCGTTTGCGCCGTAACTTTTTATTCGTGAAGACTTTCAGTTTGAAAAATACGGTATGGAGCAAAATTGTAAATTCAATAACTTCGCGAAAAAACAATATTTTGACCTAATATTCAGGATACTAATTTAGGGACGTTTGTGGGTGAGTTTAGCAAACTTTCAAGCAAATCGGAGACATTGAAGAAACCTGTGGAGTACCCCTTTAAGCTTCGCCTTTAAGAGTGGATGGAACGCCACAGCGTTATCGGACCCCGTTTGCATCGCCTTCTCATTCGCTGAACTCATGCTCGGAGACGCTAGTGCGCTCCGAGATCCTTAGATATATACTATAGCATTTCCGGATCGTCCTGCCGCTGCTGTCGCCTCACTTCGGCTTCACGGCAGGGTTACTTTATGAAGTGGAAATCATTTGAAACATGCCGCGACCTTTAATTCGGATTACGTGTCATGTTTTAATCGCTTACATTTCACGCGCGACTTCACGTTTCACGTGTGTGTTCATGTGGCCGTGACGCCATGACCCTATCGACCAATCAAGATTTTCCCGTCACTCTGTCGAAGCCGGCTTTTCTGCGACACGAGCTCTTTAACGATCTCGCGTTAAAAGGTTTATAGCGGCTAGAACAGAGAGCTGCATCGGCAGGTTCGCTCGCCACCTTTCTCGAGGGAATCAGATATCTACAGCTCCTGGCGTACTAAAGACAGGAGGCCATGAAAGTTTGTTCAGAGACACGTGAAGAATATCGCCAATGGGTACGAACTTGCGTAAGGCGTCTTTATTACAAAGTAGAATACGACAAGAAATGGAAATAAAATACCTTAAAAAACTTACTTGTGAACTTTAAACACACCTCATTGGCCATATTCTAATCCATGCAGACGGAGGATTGCCCCATCGCAGGAGTCGTTTCGTGCAGGAAAGATCGTGCACGCCCGTCAGACACGTGCCCACCAGAGTTCAAAATCCCATTTTTGCGACTCGCGAAGCTCGTAAAAATTTGAAAAAAAGGAGAAGGCTAGAAAAGAGAAGAAGATGTAACGGTCCCAACGGCACGCACATTTTACGGCTCCGTCCAGGCATCGGAACTGGAAGAGCGGGCCGACGAACACCTCGGCAGCGCCGCCGACTCCATGCGCTTCTCACAGCACAGAGACAACGGACGCAAGAGCGGCGGCCGCTGTCCCGCAACATCCTTCCGAGCTATCGATCAGAGGCCTGATCGCGCGAAAGTGCCTTAAAGACTCCTTTTACGAGCGCTCCGGATCAATCTTCGTAATTGCCGAAGCCTATACTCCGTTCACCCCTAAGCTGCGGTGGAAGCTATGCGTGCCCGCCAAACCAATCAGCCGCCTTTTTTTCATCAGATGACCCGGCTCTCTCTGCGCGTTGGTATGGGCGGGGCATGATCACGTGGCGAAAGAGAAATGCACGACTTGTCCAACGAGAATGGAACTTTCTCGGCAGTCTCCTCAGCTTAGAGGAGAATGGAGTATAGCTGGGGCCTCCCTCAACTTCCAAAGTCCCGGGAGGAACCTTTGCATGGTCGTCGCCACTGCTCGCTGTCTATCTAGGTTGCGGAGCTGTAAGATGGGGAGACTGAGCTGTCTGAACTGCCCATGTTACATCATTGCGGTTCCCATTACCTTGTTTTTAATGTGTTAAAACCGATGTTTGCCCTGAAAAAACTCTGTACCCGTGTGAACCTCTTTTACGACTGCTAATGTCGTGTCAACTTAATTGTTTTTTTTTGTTTTTTTTGCGCTAGTGCGAACGTAGTTGACATTCTCCTCGCATTCAGGTTTGATGCAAGCTCTGGGCTTAGCAAATTTACTAAATGTACTTATTATGAATGTGCAAGTATACTATGCGAGCGGCCATAGTCGGTGACGGGTTAATAGTTCAGGGGACGCTTCTCCCTCCCTTTCGACTGTAGCAGAGTCAACGCTAGAGAGGAGGCGATCTCCTCTCCAGCGTTCACTCCGCTGAAGTGGAAAGAGGTGGGAGGAGCTTCCATTTCACTTTTAGGGCCTGTCACCGACTATAGGTCCTTTCTCGATCCAAGAGTGAAGCGCTTGATTTCTATTTTATTTTATTTTGTTATTTAGACATATCTCAGATTGCAAGTAATTTACACGTTTAAATTGGGTACGAAAATTATGACCTACGAGTTTCAGCTGTGGCACAACGACGGCTCGCATCAATCGAAGAAACAAACTTTGTGTGACCTCGCTCGCATCAATGGCACTTCTACCTCAGTTTTTTGTCACGGAGTTCTTTATGAACTACGTACAACAGTTTTAACTTTACAAGTTTCGCTGGCACACACCTTCAGGGTGTAGTGTGTTCTGAGTTCCCGCAACGCCAACAATGAACATAGCCTCTTCTTCTGCTTTTTATTGAACAACGGTATGCCTCGCTAGTTAGTCTGCTTTTCAAATGAAACGAGGCTAGTGTTTATACACAGCCCACCGTACTTCGTTCGAGCACCCAACGCTTTCCTGTCTTCGCCATATTGGTCTCCGCGCTGACCTGACCCCCCTAATTTTCGACGGTTTCCTCCCGAAGGACATGTCATGTATCTTCCAGAAACTAGATATCGTGCACCGTGATGCGTGCAATCACGGTTTAACAAGAGCCACATCAACGTCATGCCCGCAGAAAAACGTCCACTTTCTAAGAAACTTAACTCCGCACAAGCGCCCCCCCCCCCCCCCCCCACCGGCCCAGACATCCAACAGGCATAACGTGTCCTTGTAGTGCTCTTGCGTTCTCACCGAGACTAGTTCGTCTTCTAGATGTTATGGTGTTGTTTTTTTCATAATTTATTTTAGTTTATTAGTTTATGCCTTCCTTCCATTAGCGTACTTCACTCGTCATCTACTTCCCAACTTTCGTTTTCGTTTTATCTCAACTTCTATATAACAAATTTTTCGCGCTTCTACTTTTTTTTTACTCGTAAATAAGAACGTTTTTAGGGCAAGAAAGCAAGGACGGAAAGCTTCTTCGAATGTTGCTTTCATTTCCTGCGCACGTTCCCTTCCTCTCCACCGCTTCCATTTCTATTTCTTTTTCCACCCCACCACCGTGCTTCCCCGCATGCTTCGCACAGCTGCGTGGCTGCCCCTCCTCTGCTTTTTTTCGCCTCACGATGAACCGCAGGGGCCACTACCGAGTCGTTACAGCCTATCCTACCATGCCGCGCAATTGTCACGTGACATTCGGGAAGGGCGCAGCGACGCCTGGGGCGCGTATCACGTGATCCGTTCACAGCTCTGGATTGGCTGCGACAACACGTAGCGTCAGCTGCAGGTCAGTCACGAGGAGAGGCGTGTCTGGGAGCTCTCGTTCTCCTCTGGCCAACTTCCGCCAAACTGATGCGACGTCTTCATGCTCCTGACAGTTCACTAAATTCGACCGGACGGCCCCCACGGCTTTCGCACACGCTCTGTCCCCCCCCCCCCCCCCCAGTCTCTCTCTTTCTTCGGGCCAGGACGATTCTTCCCAAGCACGTGTTTCCGTATTGTGTTTTGTTTCTCCCTACTCTGGAGAGGCCTTCTTGACTGCCCACATACACCAGCGCCCCACACCAATGCGCCTCACACTTTAGCCAACCAGCATTAAAAAAAAAAAAGAAGATATATGTGTATATATACTCTAAAATAT
>JAZHYW010051271.1:0-23893 GCA_037355805.1 Ixodes ricinus
ATCTCCGTTTCAGGCTTTGGGTCCAGGCGCGAGGCGACGCTGCATAGCGCGAGTCTCCGAGCTTTCAGCGTCCCTGCCAAGCACCCGCGCTCGTGCAATGCAAGCACTGCCCAGGGCCACACGCTCGCGCCTTCGTGGCATTGGCTGGGTCTGGACCAACGTTACTAGAACTCTCAGTTGGGAAACTCACCGTTGAAACCTGAGCGCTGGCGTCCACTCGATACCGAGCTAAATGCGACAACAGCGCCACTCTGTATCATTTGTGCTAACTGTAATCGCCTAACGCTTTTAGAAAGCATGTTTTTGCGTAAAAACCAACGAAAAAAACTCTTTTTGTAGTAACGTTTATTGGAGATTAGTACAAAACGGGGGGCGCGTGTTGTTTTCTAAAATCTTTAGTTTGGAAGTTTTGCAGTACAATTATTATTGTTTTTATACAACCGTGCCTCAGCGGTGATTTCAGGTGGCGCGTCCCGAGACGCTAGGCGCATATTAACCCTTAGTAAACCGCGGCGCGTCCGCCTGGGAGTCGGGGCGGGTGCCCGAAGCTCTTTCCACACAGAGCCGTACATTAGAGAGTTCTGGACAATAGGCGGAGCAGCAGTGCTGCCGCCAGCGCCGAATATTCCCCCCACGCTTAGAGCGTAAACCAAATTTGTGACACAGCGTCGACCAATCAGGAGACCTCTACTCCATCTCACAAATGTCTGCAGTGAAGACAAAGGCACAGGCGCGTGAGCCTAGCTCAGCGAAACGCTTTTGTTTGTACGAGACCTCGTGCATAGGAGGCACTTTCCAAAGCCACGCGCTCGTGCCCACGCCTTTGTCTGCACTGCTAGAACAGCGTCCTGAGACTGGCTGAAAGAAAGCAGTGCAAAGGGTGGGGTGCGCGAGCGTCTTGAGACGCGGAGTCCCGCTCGGCACGGCTCAAATTATACTTCGTTTCACTTTATCTGCGAGCGAAGCCAAAGCTAGAAGCGCGAGACCAGCGCTTTTTGCATTTCTCTCAGCTCGCGCGCTCGAGCAAAGCCTGAACGCACGGAGCTTCCGTGCTCGCGCTTCCAGTTTTGCCTTCTGCTCGCACATAAGGTGAAACGAAGTATAGTCGTGTCACAAATTTAGAGCACACGACCACCGCTAGGGGCTGTTTCGCGGCCTGTGGTTGGCCCCGAGATGCTCGCCTATTCAAACCAATGTATGGCCAAACTCTTCAATAAACGGCTCTGTTTCCCACAGTATCTGTTCTGGCCCCAAACGCCGACGAATACGGTGCTAGCGCGTCCTCGACTCAACGTTTATAGATACTTCTCCAGTTCCCGAACTGCCTCCAGGCGGGCGCGACCGATCCTCAGGATCGCGAGGGCGCTGCGACGTGAAGTTTGCGCGTGCCGGCCAGGCCAGCTCCGGCTGGCTGGGCTTGCATTTTCGCTCGCTGTTCGCGCTGTTTGTTACGTGATCTGTTGGTTTTGCCCCTCGAGTGTGTGATTGCTTTCGACGGTTTGTGATACGACGTTCGTTGTGATGTGACGTATGCACTTTTCGCACGCAAAAAGTGCCAAGAAAACGATAGTGCTGGCATGGGCCCAAAGAGAAAGGAAAAAGGCCAAGCTTGCATAGTGGAGCTTTAACTGTAACAGGCTTTGTTTTAAAAGTGATTTGAAGTTCTTTACTTGCGAGTTGGGGCAAAATAAAATTGATTGTTACGGCTTGTGTAATGTGTTGTGAATGAGCAGTTTCTGCAGATACTTGACGAAATTGCAAGTTGAGCAAACCTTTCTAAAATAAAGCAGCAGGCAAGATCGATAGGCCTTGTAAGACAAAAAAGAAAAAAAATGCCCAGGATCGGTGCGATTGCGACGCGCAGTTTTTTTTTTTTTTTTTTCGCGACATTAAATCACTACGTGCGTTCTGTGAATATATGGAATAAATTACTACACCGACCGCGCGAACGAGACGATCCTCGTCTCTGCTGCCTGGTTTTTGGCTGACGACGTGAGGCAATCCGGGTCATTGTTAGTGACAACTACAGGGGTGGCCAAGGCTGAATCTCGCTTGCAGGTCGTACGTATTATTTTTCTTTGGTGTTACATCATCGGCAAGTTACCTTCTGTTCAAAAAACGACCGGAATTAAAATAATAGCGCGTTACTCGCAAGAAACCAGCGCCGAGATCCCGGGCTGCAGTAGGCGTGTTGAACATTGCGCGCGCAAGGAGCATCGTCCTGATGGCAACCTTCTGACCGCAGCGCTGCGGGTGGCGGGGACCGCGCCGGGCCGCCTCTCTCCACAGGCGCGCCGAGGAGATACGGAACCGGAGCAGGCAGCTTCTATAAACGTTGCCCTCGACTGGCCGCCGCGGGAGAAGTGGCAGGCGTTGTGATCGCCATTAGCTCGGCTCCTCGTGACGGGATCGGTGCCACTTTTTCAGAGCAGTCTCTATGGCAGTTTCCCAGACCTGGAGTGGTTCTTAGTAACGTTGGTCTGGACTCCGCTGACCGAGAGTGTAGGCGTTTATCAGTGGAGAGTTGTAAAACGGCTGTCATTTTTATAGAGAATTCGTTAACCTAGTGTCAGAAACTCCACTTACAAACGAAATATATATATATATATATATATATATATATGTATATATATATATATATGTACATATATATCATATATATACACAGTACGTTTAACGTGCAAACCGGTACCCAAGTACTAGAACTCAGTTGGGAACCACCGTTGAAACTTGGAGCGCTGGCGTTCACCGAGGCGGAGCTAAATGCTGACAACAGCGCCACTTGTATCATTTGTCTTAACTGTAATCGCTTTGAGCGTTTCAGAAAGCATGCTTTTGCGTAAAAATCTAACCGAAAAAAACCCTTTTTGTAGTAACGTTATTGGAGATTAGTACAAAACGGGGGCGCGTGTTGTTTCTTAAAATCTTTAGGGTTGTAAGTTTTGCAGTACAATTAATATTGTTTTTATGACAACCGTGCCTCAGCGGTGATTTCAGGCAACGTTATTAGAACAACTCAGTTCTGAACTTCGCCCGGAGGGGTCCTTGCGTGGCGCCTGTTAGAGGGCGCGCGCTCCGCATAATACTCGCTATCATCATCATTGACGGCGCGGTTCTGGCCTTTCTTACAAATAACAGCAGCAGAAATTGTTTCTGCTGCTGTTGGTAGTCACATTTTTACTTTTACTGGCGAAAGGGCAAAAACTAACCCAAAACCATGCTGAACCTCGAGAGGAGTCGGGACTCAAAAGCAGCCGCGGAGCAGTAGCAGACGAAAACGCGTGGATTAATGCGCCAGCCAGCGCCACCTAGCTGCAAAAAATCGGACACGGTTTCGGACCCCTCCAATGTACAGCGTCTATGGGAAGTTCCATAACTGAGTTGATCTCAGTAACGGTGATTTCAGGTAGCGCGTCCGCGAGGCTAGGTGCATATTAACCTAGTAGTAATCCGCGGGCGTCCGCTTGGGAGACAAGGGCCAACACCTCCTTGTTGCAAGGGTGGTCCCTCGAAACCCTTTCCACAGTATCTGTTCTGGCCCCAAAATGGCCGATTACAATGAAAATTGAAGTCAGGTCAGTTCCTCGACTGGCCGCTGCGGAGAAATGGCGGCGTTGTGATCGCCATTAGCTCGGTTCTCGTGGACGGATCGGTGCCACTTTTCCAGAGTAGTCTCTCTGGCAGTTTCCCAACTGAGTGGTTCTAGTAACGCTGGCCGGCGGCAACGTTAAAAGGCCCGTTCACAAATCTTACGACTCCCTCTTGTAAATCTTGGTTCCTTACAACCTCTCTAAATCCAGAGGACACAGTGGCGCCATCTATCGGGTTGCAGTGTAAATTTGGACAATCCCGCCGCATATTATCTATTTCTTCCGCGCATTATCCTTTCTTTTCTTGTCTCCGAAAAAACTTTTTGAAATCCTTATGTAAACGCAGCCTTTCTCATAGGTTTTTACGCATATTCGACCTCGAAAATGCCGTGCGAAAACCGTCGCTCTTGTGAAATGCAGGCCCACGATCATCGCATAGATGGCTGCTTCTGGGTGAAATGAAATTTCAAGAAGTTTTTAACAGATCTGAGCGGCTCTTATGCCGGTCGAAGTCGGGCCTGAGTGATTGACGGGCCTCAAGGCCGATTCCTCTACGATTTTCTTAAATCTTGGTTCCTCACAGCCTCTTAAACCAGAGGACATGGTAGCGGCTCACCTGCGCGGCTGCAGTGTAAATCTGACGATCCGGCATATTATCTATTTCTCCCGCGCATTATCCTTTCTTTCTTGTCTCGAAAAACTTTGGAAACGTTATAAACGAGCCTTTCTCATAAGTGTATTGAGCGCCCGTTCACACTCTTACGACCCTCTTAAATCTTGGTTCCTTACAACCTCTTAAACCAGAGGACACAGTGGCGCCATCTATCGGGTTGCAGTGTAAACTTGACAATCCGGCATATTATCTATTTCTCCCGCGCATTATCCTTTCTTTCTTGTCTCGAAAAACTTTTGGAAACGTTATAAACGAGCCTTTCTCATAGGTATTACGCACATTCGACCTCGAAAATGCCGCAAAACCGTCGCTCTTGTGAAATGCAGTTCCACGATCACCGCATAGATGGCGCCAGAAATGAAATTTTAAGAAGTTTAACAGATCTGGTCGCTCTCGGTCGAAGTCGGTCGCAAGTGTGAACGGGCCTGTAATTTTTTGTTGTTTTAACAGATCTGGTCGCTCTCGGTCGAAGTCGGCCGTAAGAGGTGAACGGGCCTTTAGTGGGTGGGGTCAATCCATCTGCACAAAAATGTGCAGCGTCATGGCCCTTCGTCACTTTTCTTTGCTCGCGCTATCATCGGGGCAATCAAGCTGACCCTCCTTCGCGGTGCCTTCTAGGTGCAACATGGCACCGGCCTACTGGGAAAACAAATGCAACTCATAAATGCAATAAAAATTTTATAAATTTCTTTGTCTACAAATTTGAACGGTAGCTTACGCCACCTAGACCGTGCGCTAAATTAACTAATACTGTCAGCATATAGCGCCACCTTAGCGACTCTTAAAAACGGGCGAAAAGTCTAGGTCCGGGCTTATTGCACTCGCAGAGCAGAGAATCTTCCTTTCGGGTTGTGACGCCGGCGAGGAGCTGCGGACAAATCGCCAAACAAGTTAATTTGACTTTCTCACTCTATTCCGCACCAAAATGTTCGCCCGCGCTCCGAAGAGTCTCCTGAATGCCGTGTGCATTTCGGCACAGAGGAACTTTTCGGTCACGTCTAAGGTATGGATGCTTCCGTACTTCACATTTCTTTCTCAGCTTTCGCGACCTCTCGTATCCTGTGACCTTGGTCGTAAACCCGCTGAGCGATGAGCTTTCGGCTTATATTTAGACCTCCCAGGGGATCCATAGCAGTCGACCAAAGACATGAATGCCCTTGTGGCCTGCCACAAAGATACGTGTTTTTTTTATTATTAGTTCATTAACCTTTTTACTGTGCCTTTTGCACTCACCGGCTTCCGCCGGCTGATCGGGTGGTCGTGTCGTGAGGTCTTGTCACACGAGTTCACGTGAACGAGTGAGTAAGAATCTTCGCCGTGCCTCCCTTGACCTGAGGCGTAATCAACGATGACTTTCAGACCAGCTTGCAGCGGAGTTGGCAAAGTGTGCTCTGCTTTTCAGCTTCGGCGCAGGAACAAAGTTGTGATGTTGCGAAACTGAACGCAATCGGTCGCCGAACTCTGCTGTGCAGAATTCCTTCAAACTTTTCGCGTCGTAGCACTCGGAGGTAACACCGACCGTTGTTTGCGACACATTTCGCAATTTTAACGTATTAGTAGAAGTAATACCAAATGTGCTAAAATTAAAAAAAAATAAAAAAAAAAAACCGTGCAGCAGACGTGTGGAACGACGAGAACAGTGTCGTTAAAATGGCAGGTTGTGTGCAGGGAGGGAGTTTGCGTCCCACTGATGAATATTTTCCGACGGACGTAACTACGTAAAAACAAATAACAAAAAAAAAAATAAAACGAATTTACGTAAAGACGAACATCCCGGAAAACTCGGTTTAGCATGCAGCAGGGACTTGTTATTTTCCGTTACATCGCTTTCTACTCTGAAACTTGCAGGGTCCAATGGCAGTAAGGGACACGGTCCTCACGCTGCATATTTTTGACAGCCTAACTCTTCTGCCATTTAACCCAGAATCCAATGTCTTGTTTCGAAAGTTCATAATTTTATCACAGCCGCTGGCGTCACCTGAACGTGCTATAGGCACGCCCTATAAACCGGTCACAGGCACCGATGCGATTATAACTGGATTACGTGCTACACTCGTGTCTCGTTAATATGGATACCTCGGTTCCCCCTAAACATTGTCCGTAATGTGAGTCGTCCATAATAACGAGACAAAAATGCATGACCTGGTTCGTCCCCCTAAAGTCTTGCCTATCTAGCGGGACATCCATGGGCATTAAATGGTTCTCTCTCCCTACAGAACCATGTGAAGGTGGCCGTGCTGGGAGCCAGCGGAGGCATTGGGCAGCCCCTGTCTCTGCTCCTCAAGCAGCACCCCGCCATCACCTACCTGTCCCTCTACGACATTGCCCACACTCCCGGAGTGGCAGCCGACCTCAGCCACATCAACACGAGGCCTCAAGTCAAGGGCTTCACGGGCACTGACCAGCTCCCCGTAAGTGTTTTGAGAAAAAAGACAAAAAATATAGATATAAACTTGAAAGTATAAAACAGCGAGGACGAGGGCGGGGAACAGGACATCTTCAGGTGAAAGATGTCCTGTTCCCGTCCTACGTCTCGCTGCATATACTGTCGAGTTTATGTCCATTAACCAACTGCGCTCGTTTTCAATTGAAAAAATATGAGAGTAGAGAAACAATAGCAAAGGGCAGCTTGTCCAGGGACATAGTCGCTGATGGGGGATGACGGCAGGGAGGAATTTCAGTTGTCCCACTTCCAGCGCGAGCATTCTAGCTTCAATACTTTTTGGTGTAAAGCGAGCTTCGAGCGTGCACATGCAGACAATGCACGTCGAAGGGAAACGAAGAGGTGTCCTGGAAGCAAGGCACTTTCAGAAAAGACACCCTGACATTATCTTCCTGTCCGTGACTATAGTAGTAAGTCTTCTTTCTACGCTCCGTTTCATAATGTATAGTAGTGGACTGAATAGTTGTCGTAGGTTTGATTCTCAGTGTGTTTGCTGCAGTTGTTTCGTGGAAAGGCACATACCTGAAATAAAAATGCAAAGAAAAAGCAGGCCAAACAGAGGAACAGACTTTAGCATCTTCTTAGGGCCCAATCAGTTTTACTCGTCTGTTCTGTAGAAGTTTATGCAGTGAAATGATAACTTGATTTAATGTTTGACAACATCGTTAGAAGTTTACCTTTGTTTAGCCTGCCTCCTAAACATGTATCTGATGCAGAATTATTTCTGCTTGTGCTGCCCCAATGCTAGTTGACGGGCTAAAACTAACATGTTTTCAGAACTAGTGTGTTTTTTAT
This sequence comes from Ixodes ricinus, assembly GCA_037355805.1. Classification (NCBI taxonomy): domain Eukaryota; kingdom Metazoa; phylum Arthropoda; class Arachnida; order Ixodida; family Ixodidae; genus Ixodes; species Ixodes ricinus. The sequence goes on from JAZHYW010051271.1 coordinate 7,502, forward strand.
TCCGCTGACAGGACGTACTGAGGCAGTCTTGGGAAGTACTTTAAGTACATTGTATTTAAAGTACAGTACTTCACATAGGTTTAGAAAACTTGTGCTTTGCTTAAGGTACATTTTTTTGAGTATGTATACTTGTATTTTACTTGAAGTACATTCTTTGAGTATGTATAGTCTTTTTTCCGGTACTTTTTGAGGAAGGTAAAACTCTTGACTTTAAAGTACATTCCCCAAATTTGTTCCTGTAAAATGATGCTTTGTCAATTCTGAAGAAATACTGCGAGGGATATCCTACTCTCACCAGAAATGCAAGCAGACGATACGTTGCACTATACAGACGTTGTACATTAAGTATGAAACAGTCTACTTTTTGCTTGGTCAGTGCAAGCAAGGAGATTAGAGATAGGAGAGGACATTCCTCCCTAGAGGACTGCTTGTGGAAGCTGCGGGACTGACGTCATGCTCTTGCCTAGCATGTTCAACCATCTTGGGTACAAGCCAGTGCAAGTGGAGCCTAATTAAAACTTCTGAATTTGGCAACATTTCAGAAAATAACTTCTCTGTGGCCACTTGACTTTTTCCAATATTCACTGCCATCTTCGAAATTAACTGATTCCCCCCCCCCCCCAGTTACCCCTGGGGCAATGCATACCAGTTTAAAAAAATAATACACTCCATGGGGAATAAATTTGGCTGCCTGTTTGGTCATTCTGCCAAATGCATTTAAATGCTGTAGCTTTATATGGTGGGTAGAGCTCTTGGTTGGGTGGTGCCCTAGGTCATGATGTCCCTTAGTCTTTCAGTGCCTAGGATGAGTGTTGCTCTAATACCCCTGTCAGAAGGGCTAATTTAGTGCACTTCAACCAAGTGCTACTTTGCCTTTAGTGTCATTTCTGTAGTGTGCCACACGCCTTCTTCTTGAAGAACGCACTTCGGCTTCAATGAGGTAGTGACGAACTCGCTTCTCTCGATTGAGTGCATGGCCTCGATAGCAGTTTTTCAACAGTAAAACATAACAAGACAGAAACCAAAAACGTGGCGTAAATTTTATTTTAAAAAGAATCAGAAATTCGTGAAAGAGAGGACAGAAAGGAGTGTCATTGCAAGAAAAATAGTGGAGTGAACTTAGCCTTACAGTTTAGGCTGATCTGTACCAAGATTAGCGCTGCGGTGAATCGATATAAGACGACTTACAAAGTCAGTCATTCCAATGCTATCTTGGTTAGCAGAGGAGGATAGAGCCTACATTTGTTTCAGCATGTAACTGTACGAGACAACACGATAATCATGATCCAGTAAGGCAGTGTCAGGGCCTCACGAGAACCCTGCCGTGCAGTGTGTTGGACCTGAAATGTTTTCGCTCCGGTTTTCGTTCCCGAGTCCAGGGAAAACGGGGGACAGCTCCGGTTCAGTCCGGAGTGAAAAAATGAGGTCCGAACCGGTTGAGCAGTTTGAGCGATTCGCACTCATAAGAAGCTACAAAACAGTTGAGCTGACAGCCAAAAAAAGATAAACTATGCATATTTTATAAAAGTTGTTACATAAAAAAAACCAAAGGCTCACATTACTCTCTGGAACGGGCGAGGCTAGTGCTGGGGCACCTCGGGACGTTGGTGAAAGCCCAAGTTCAATGTCAGGCAGCTGACCGAAGAAGCAGGGCCGTCGTCAAGCATATCTGGGGAAAGACGGCACCTCTGAGCGATACAATGAACTTTAGTGCAGAAAAGGCTCGCTCACGCTGACCTGGGTTGCAGGCACACCAAGAGCTACTTGCGCCAATGCGCAGAGTTCTGGATGGCGCTCCCATCTCTCCTCCTAAATCTTTGACACGTTAGCGTGCCTTGAAGCCGCGGCTCCTTGTCTCGCATTTCCGGGAGGCATGCTATAGAGTGGGCTAGTGGTACCTGGAACGATGCACGCCAGCCTTAACCTCCCTTTCCTTGAGCGGTTCCAGGGCGTCTTCCGGATCTTCTGGAGCCGCCGCAGTTTCAGAAGACAGGGTAGAATCTTGCTCGCACTGCAGACCTGTGATCCGCCTCCCAGTCTTTGTCCAAATGAAACGTGGTCTGGTACTTCGGCTCAGAGGTGAGAAGAAGACGGTAGCGAGGATCCATGTACACTGCTGCACAGAAAACATCCGTGTCAAGAAGCTGTCGCTCTTTCTTTTTCATTGACGGGACCAAGGCCTTTGTTAACGGCGACGATAACTTGGAAGTGTCCATGAAATATCTCGGACATACTTCGTAGAAACTCCTACAGTGAGCTGTTCCTTCTGCAATGTCTTCGTCGCCACTTCTGCCAGGCGGAGCGATGCTGCGAGCATTTCGACTTCCGCCCATACGTTTCAGTCCACCTGGGCTTTCTACTGACTGAGAGCAACCCTCCAGCGAAGCCTCTTAGTTCAAGTAGCCTGGGTGACATATGCAACGTCGACATCCACTGCGTTGGACAATCAAGCACTGGTTTCTTCAACCCTATAGCTTTCTGATCAGGGACACAACAGATTGGACACATAGTCTCTTAACAAGCGCACCGGCTTTCTCAGGTTTGCATAAAGATAAGTTTTTTTTTAAGCATTTATGGCTTATTTTTTTAGTTTACAGTGTTTTTCGTCACTCATGTTTCACTCGACCTGATTTGACGTATGAACCGAAAACTCGCATGGAAAACATATTGGTTCCGCTCCGGAGCGAAAAACATTATTTAGTTCCGGTTCAACTCCGGTTCGAGCGAAAACGTTTTTCTGGTTTTCGGTTCACGGTTCGGGTTCGGGTTCAATACCCTGCCTCCGTGGGACCAGGGCCAAATTTAAAAAGGGGGGGTGACCCCTTCAAGCTTTTAAGGTCAACTTTATTTTAATGAACAAATTGATATACACCAGTTATAAGTTTAGCTTTTGGTGACATAGCCAATATTGGGTCAACAAAATAGATCTGGGAAACGTTTCGGCCATAATGTCATATCTCAGCCCCCCTGCCCCTGCGTGGGACGAAGCGGAATGCCAAGGTTGCATCTTCTTTATCTTGGCTTTCGATGTTTGATCAGAATTATCCTATTGGCATGAAGATCATTAACGTAACATTGTTTTATAATGTGTCTTTATTAAATAGACAAAATATTGCCAACATATTTATGCCTCTACCTTAACATTTTACGTGTTTAATAGTACTTTACCCATCATTATTGCCATTTGCGAATGACACTGATTTTTCCCTTGTAGCACCGAAACACTTGAGGTGATATTCGCTAAGCTAAAGTGCACTATGTGAAGTGCACTAAATTCGCCCATCTGACAGGGGTATAGTTTAGGTCGTGCCTAGGGTAGGGTTTTATATGGAAACAGATTACATCACAACATTGTCTCTTTGTGACGCTGTCACCAAGAGGAGGAAAATGTGATTTTCTGTTCTTTCCACTTCTTGTTCTGTGCACTCTTTCTACACCACCTGTTTCTGCTCCTCTCTTTCTTGCCCTTTCCATCGCCCACTGCTTCCAAGTGCTTTCCTGCACCAGCTGCTTCTGCTCCTCCCGTTCCTGCATATTGGGTTTTGTAGCTCAGTCAGCAGTGCACGTGGCCGGCTTCCACGTTATTGCTCAGGGTTCAATCCCTAACACCTAATGGCTTTTTTTTTTCTTTCTCGAAATTGTTTAGTGGTTACGGACTGAGTGACCTACGCTAGAGCCACTAAATGAGCTGCGCTTAGAGTATCGGCACTCCGTTCCCCGACATTGTTGTGGGCGCCGCCATATTGGGGCTTGTGCAGAGCAGACGCAACTGCAAATCGTCATGATTCAAAAGTGCGACTTCCTCAGCATCAGATTCGGTGTTAGGAAGCTCATGTAATGTTGCTTTTCTCTGTCGCGGACTGTTTAACCATTTGTGGAGGACGGAAAAGCGTTTCCTGTGATTTCAGATAAAGCTTCAGATAACTGGCAACCATGATTTTAAGCCACAATATGGCCAAGTGTCGTTACTCTGAAGCGTAGCTTATTTAGTGGCACTAACCTACGCATTTCTTGCTTATGCAGCTCCAGAGGTTGGTTGGCCCTGTAAAGCTACCGCTTCACTAGGACATCATAAAAGATTATGTAAAAAGGACTTTACTTTGAAAGCACGTTGTATTTATAGTAGGGGAGAGTGGGGAGGAAGGGGACGGTGGGAGGAGGGGGTCAGTCAACATATTTCTTCAGTGAATAGTTCCAAAAAGTTTATGAACTGCTAGATTGATGACATCATCGTAGCGGTACTTTCAACCCTAATAACGTACCTGCTTGACATGTTGTGCACGAATTGAGTCAATGGTTGCCACTTAGACACTCAAAAGTAAGTAGCACACATTCGTTTTGCTCGATTCTCAAACCAAAAGGGTTTGGTTAACGTCTGTAGTAAATTGGCATTGAATATAAGTGTTAATAGGTTGCTTTTAACCACTGCTATCTTGAGCCATGATTTTGTTGGAATTCTTCAAAAATCACAAGATCTTCAGGGTGGCCATCTTTTCGAGTTAAACCAGAATAAAGTATGAATATAGGAAAATAATAATGGGCATTTTGTAAGCATTGATACTGCAGTCTGTTAGCAGCTGCCAAAGTCAAATTTTCTAAGTTTGTACAGTTGTACTTTAAAATGGGGCATGACCTTGGCCTCCTCATATCTTCAATATTCAACAGCTGCTGTTGTCAAGCTTTGGCTCCTGATGTTGTCCTATTGTATGGAGATGGCTGTGCGGTGTACCATGAAACCGGGTTGTCATGTTCCTCGTGCAGATCTAAATTAATCTCGATGCCACAGAGTGCAAATGAACTGGAATATGATAAAGCCGTTTCTGGTGGCTGCCATAGCTTGTCTGTACTAACTGAGTTACAATAAACTTTCATTGTCTGTATTAATGTCCTGTTAGGTGTTTCACAATGAACTGAATTGTCTGCATCCCAAGCATTCAGAATTGGTGATAACTTTTTCTTGTGCCTTTTGGTAGCTCTTTTATACTTTCAGATACAATAATTCAATGACCTGAGCAGAAACTACCTACCTTGGGACGCGTCTAGCGTCTTTTGATACTCCCAGACTTGTAACCACCTTGACAGAACTTGCAGCTGTTGTAAAGTCCTTTGCAGGTATCAGAGTCAATAACTAACTGCATTATAAATCATGCCTGGTCCAATTTACAAAGCCAGTATTGGTTTTCTGAACTATCACCCTCTCTATAATGGGAAAGTTCAAACGTAACTTTAGTACTCAGGACGCATCCAATGTAGGGCATGTGGTGCATTAGTCTTCAACCATACCCTCTCATATACTTTAAAACATGATTACCCCATGCTTCTACTTAGCTTGCTATAATTTTGACCACCAGAGGGTTTTGTGAAACTGAAATCTATAATTGCTTTTTGTTCAGCTGTGCACACACAGATAAAAATCTTAATTTTCCAACTGGAGATATGGGGGATCTGTATGCTGTCATGTCTCAACTTGAGCTCTAAAGGTACAGCAAAGCTTGTTCAAACTAGGGGTGCATTCTTTAATGTCCCATTTGTAATGCTTCTCAGCTGTGTTATAACGAAAAAATTAGACTGCACAGTGTATGCAAATTTACATAATGGTGGGAGTGATGTTTCAGTAAATCCTCGAAAGCTGTTTTATGGCAAATATTTCTTTCACATTTCTGTCGTACGTGGCACTCCTCACTTGCAGTACATATTGACCCCACCAATAAGTTATTGCACTCTTTTGGCCGTTTCTCATGTATGTTTCTGTTCCTTAGCACCACTTTATGTTGGTCTGTTGCCACTGGCTGTAGTGTAGTGATGCCAAACTATGATTAAATTTATTTATTTATTTATTTATTTGCATACCTACATCGACCTGAAGAGGCATTATAGTAGGGAGGGGCACATACAGAAATTTTGTATGCTACAAACACAAGGTGAAACACAATTATTCAAGAAGTAGTACCACAACAGTAGTTAGAATAAACATTGGACCTTTTCAAAAAACAGCGCTGACAATTCCATTTCAACAATGTCACTTGGCAGGTTATTCCAATCCTCAATGGACCGCGGGAAAAAGAGCATTTGAAAACATCAGTTCTGCTGTGAAATGGACAAATTTTTCTTGAATTATCTCTTCTTTCTGATACATAGGCAGGCTCAAAAATATACGTGGACCTACTAATTGCGCTATTGTTGTAGAACACTTTATGTAACATTTTTAGACGGAACAATTTCCGTGCGTTGACTCAGAGGCATCCAATTTAGAGACTGTTTAAGTTCAGTAATGCTGGCTCTAAAATCATAATTACCAGTAACAAATCTCTCAGCACGATTCTGTACCTTTTCGATTTGATTTAAAAGGTTCTGACTGAACGGGATCCCATAGCTCACTGGCGATAGTCGAGGATAGACCGCACATGAGAAAAATATGTCTCCTTCAAAGATGGGGGAGCCATCCTAAAATTACGTTTGATAAATCCCAGGGACCGAAGTTTGCTTTCGCTGTAATATAGTCAACATGTTTATTCCATCTTAAATCGCACGAAAGATTAACTCCCCAAAATATTTAGCCTCCCGATGCCAGCTCCAGTGACTTACCACGGTACTTATAAATTGGCTATCAAGGCTTTTTCCATAACTGTGGATGGTGTTAGAAACTGATCAGATGGTTGAAAATCATAAATTGGCTCTTAATTGAATCGACTATCAATGCTATCAACAGTCAAGCTTTCAGGGGACGATCAGTGTTAAGAGAATAAAAGCAAGAGCATAAAAAAGGGGACGACAGACGTGCATAGTGTTGAGTGTGATATCTATGAAAACTATTGAGCACTTATGAGTCTGTTTCAGGTTAAGAAAAAACCAGGACAGCCCCTCCCAGCCCTCTGTCACAATGTTTGGTGGTTTGTCCCCTTCCACATTCACTCTGTTTAAGTGGAAAGAGCACAGGGCTGTATGGGGGCATGTCCATGCTATTCTTACTGCAGTGTGATGTAAACACCACTCAAATGGGCAGAGCAAAAGGAAGGAAGGGCGGACGAACGCCTTGCTTGTTCCTTCGCTTCCTGTGTTCATTCCTTTGTCCTGTCTTCTGAGCGCTGTTTTTCACCGTGTTCAAACATCACCATTTAGCCATCTTGCTACCTAGCCCGAGCATGCCATGGAGGCCAAGGCAGCAGAGCGTCGACAATCTAGCAGTCGATTCTCGATCACTGCTGCATCCTCGTGATACTGTTGTTCTTCAACTTTAGAAAACTATCAAGTGTTGAAAAAGACCGCCAAAGGGGCAACGAAGGACACATGCCATTTTATTCTGAGTGTTGGCTGCGATTTCTGCTGAAGCCATCGACAGTTGGTTCCAAAATCGTGAAAACCGTCTCCCGCACCGCAGCATTGTTCCGGACGCAGAGAGTGGCGCTCAAGGGCATGGAGATAGGTGGTGATCCCCGCCGGCGTGCCCCGACAAGCCGCGGCATGACCCGGGGATGACCTGTTCCAACACCAACGCTTCCGATCGTGCGGGACTTGGCGACGCTTGCGCCCAGGCCTGCCCCAAGGCCTTTTTGTGCATCATCTCGAACCCTGTCAACTCGGCCGTGCCGCATCGCCTCAGAGGTGTTCAAGAAGCGGGGTGTCTACGACCCCAACCGCATCTTGGGGGTCACCAGCCTCCGACATCGTCCGGGCCAAGCGTTCGTGGCGAGCCGAGGTGGGGCTTGGGCGGACATTTATTCGCACGAAGTGTGGCCTGGCTTGTTTGGAACTACAGGGGCCCAATAGGACCTTTTCGAAACCCTGTCGGGCAACATGGTTGGTGGTCGCCATTTCTTGGGCCACGAAGCATGCGATTGGATCAGTCTGCCAAACGCTGACGCAGTACTTGTTTTCTATGCCAATTGCTGACAGCGGCCCTCGTGTCCAATACGTGATCAGAGTGCGTGCCCAAACAATGGCGGACTCAAATAATTTGATCAGCAGCTACTAGATTGCGTGCACTTTTGAAGAGGGTCTATTAGGGGAGAATACATTAAAAAGGAAATGCTTGGCAGGCTGTTGTCAAGAAGGAATTTTTTCCGTTAGTCTATTTATGGCATCTTCTTCAGTGTCACCAACAACGAATGAATGCTGTGCAAGCAACAGTGGCCACTAGCAAAAAAAAAAAAAAAAGAAAACTAACAACAAAGCAAAGAGCTACAGGAAGCATGTTTGAGCATGTATGGTTGCAACTGAAATGCTACTAGAAATTTAGTTTGTTCTCTTATTTTCTCAGTTAAAGGGCCACCTTGCACCCATAAAGAAAAAAAAAATGTCAGCCTGAAAAAATACGGCATAGATGTGAAGCCACATACAATGCCCAGAGACAGGCAAAAAATATGGTGAATCAATGTGACCGCATGTCTGGTGAAGAACAAAATGCAGCACGCAAGCAGTTGCCACATAAAACTGAAGACATCTCATTACATACTAATTGATGAGAAAAGCCTATCTGTGATTGACAAAGACTGGCGAGTATACGCAACAAAAAGATAACTTGCTCAACCCGGTCGATGTTTAATACCTCGAAAAAAACGAAAGATGTGGGATGTTTTGTGGCTGGTTAAGTCTTCTTTCAGCATTCTAACAGCTCTATACATTTTTTTGCAAAAGCAGAAGAAAATCAATTCAAAAAAGTGAATTCAGTCTCCCTGAGCGGCCATTCTGTCCCCAAAAGGAAGCACCACCCAGAGCCGAGCAATGTGCCCACACCGGTGCAAACGCCCGTGCTTGCGCTTTTTTTCCGACAACCTCGGAATTCGGTAGATCCTGTGAAGTGTGCATAATTTTGGATAGAAAGTGCCTGCGCTCCCTAGTTCTCAAATTAATAGACCCTTTTCAAAAGTATGTGTCACTGAGTTGCCATTCCCATTTTAGTCACGCACTTTTATCACATGTCAGACACGAATGCTCCGTCAGTATCCGGCCTGGGTTTTGTTCGCATCGCTTTGTTGGCGCTTGGCTTCAGGCTCCATTTAAGTCGTGTGTTGAGCGTCGGAAGCGTTAACTGAGATATTGCGACGTTCGATAGGGTTCGATTGGGCTGTTCAATGGGGTTTTGAAAAGGGTTTGTCAAGTCTCGCGATTGTGGGTTGGTACTTTTTGGACGATGGCCGTGGCCCCCTTCTCCCCAGGGCCTGGACCCGGCTACGGTGAACGTCCCCGTGGTGGGCGGCCACTCCCGGGGTGACCATCGTGCCCCTGCTGTCCCAGGCCACGCCCTCTGTGAGCTTCCCCCAGCCCGAACTGGAGGCCCTCACCAAGCGCATCCAGGAGGCCGGCACCGAGGTGGTCCAGGCCAAGGCTGGAGCCGTACGTAAAAATCCCGTTTCCTCTCTCTCTTTTTTCTTCCTAAAACGGCATTTTGAGAAAGAACTGTCCTCCAGAAGCCACAAAGTGGCACCCAGTGTCTCGCTAAGAGACTCTGCTTCTTCGAGCACCGAAGAAGCTCTCGACATCTGTCTCACAGCCTTGCAGTGGCATCAGTGCAACTGCAAGACCTTTTTTTTTATCATTATTATTATTTTTGATAACTTTTTTAGTTTTGTTTGTTTTTGGGACAGTGGATTTCCTGTAGCTGACAAGGTGAAAACGGGAGGAAGAAGCTTCAGTTATCCTGCCAAAGCACGAGCTTCCAGCTTTATGCCGCACCTCAGCGGCGCGCAGCCAGGGCACGGCTGAAGGCGTGAAGCGCGTGCTGGAGGCCGAGCATTCGAAAGACGCGCCCTGTTATTCACGGCTCGTGGTCTGGGCGCTCGTGGGACCCAAGGAGGCAGGGAGCCAGCCTTTGGGGGGAGAAAGCACTTTATTCGGTTTCCAAGTCTTGCTTGAATCAGCTCCAGCATCAAAACTGCCCATCTCGTCCATTCTTCCTTCCGTCGTCACCTCGCCTTTTTTCGGCGCACCAATCAGCGCACTGTCAACAAAAAGATAACCATCACAAAGCCCAATAACCCGTCGGTGAGGGCGCTGAATCAGCTGCTTCATGCATGCCGCACGCATGACATGGTTTTTTTCATTCTGTCAGTGACTATAGAAGCCTTTTCCGGGAACGAGGCGGTGGCACGTACGAGCCGGTATTATTTTTATACTATATCCCTGCCCTCCCTATTAATCGTGTCAGAGTTTATGCCTAGTCTTTATGCTTAGGTCGAAGTCAAAACTTGGCTCGAAGTATGCAGTGTTTGTTTTGGGACAACATGCTCCCGCTTCACCTGAAAACTACATGCAGTATGTATTGTTGTTCATAGACACGCTCGTGGCGAGCATTTTACGACGCATGTACGCGAGTCCTTGGCATGACTGTTCACAGCCGGTTCTTGGCAGCCGATATGTCTTCAGTTTGGTCTGAATCTCTAGTGTTTGGTGTAGGCATTTATTACAAGCAGTTGTGGCGACATGCTTTTCCAGGGCTCCGCGACACTGTCGATGGCATTTGCAGGAGCTCGCTTCGTCTTCTCGGTGAGCAAGATTTTGTTTTTGTTTTTTTATCTTCCATGTTTTTTAAAAAGATCTGGGGGTTGCACTTTAATAATTTTCATTATATATTTTAATTCGTTTGGCACTTATAAATTTTGAATTCTTTTGCAAAGAATTTGTATAGAGGTTTGTTCTAAAAGTCCAGGTATCTATACTCCATGTCACTAGTTGTGCAGCGCAGTGCAGACGATGGCAGTGTAAGCCGGAGAGAGAAGGGGAGAGCACTAGGAAGGTGGGACGGGGAGGAGGGAAGATAGAAAGGGCACCAGGAATGTTGGATAGGAGAGGAGGTTTCTCCCCTCCTCCCCAGTCTTCCTAGTGCTTACCCTTTCTCCCCTCACTTGGCGTTGCCTTTGCCTGTCCTGTGCGCAACTAGTGACATGGAGTATGGCGAGTAGATAAGGTCAGTGCTGAAAGCAGCACTGACCTTAGCACTGACCTTAGCACTGATGCGGGACTTGCTTATACAGTGCTGCTGCAGTAGCAGAGTTGAGTGGTCTCGCTCAGTGGGGCCATCTCGCGTTTTCTACCCGAAATGTTTCCGGCGGCTTATTCCCGTTCGAGATCAACACGTTCGATGGTGTGTTTTGAGAATCGCAGTCGATAGCCACGCTGGCTTTCCCTAATATCTTAAATTTTGTTTTTCTCAAAACAAAGTTGCCTCACTGCGGCAGCGGACAGGATCAGACTTGTGGTATTGCAAATTGTGAAAAGCAAACCTTGGCAGTAAGAGGAGAAAATACAGCGCTAAATGAACGTTAAATTTGATGCTTTTATCAGCACTGCATCAGCAAGGTCAATGCTGACTAATGATCGTGGTAGCACTGTGGTGTATGTGTTAGCAGGGCATTACATCACAAATGCAGTGCTGTGCTGGGGTTCCGGAAAAAATGTCGCAGGAAAAAATGTTTCGAACGCCCCGGAAAAAACGTCCCCGGAAAAAAACGTCCCCGGAAAAAACGTCCCCGGAAAAAAACGTCCCGTCCCCGGAAAAAACGTCCCTGGAAAGAAAAGTTCCCGGAAAATATGTCCCTGGGGAAAAAGGCCCGGGTGGAGGAGTAGGAAAAATGTCCTCAAGGGGTTCTCTGTACGCTGAGTTTTCCCTAATTCTCATGGCCTTCGGGCGGTCCTGTCATTGTCCGGTCACAAATGACCTGACCCGCCTAGAGGTAGAAAGGGAGACTGGAAGTCGCACAAAGCAATGACGTAATCTATTGTGGGGTATTTTGGAAACCGGATATGACTTTGGTCGACATTTTATCATTCGTTTGGCCTAAAATTTACCAGCAAGGCCCCCCCACACAGGACGGACTGCAGTTCTTGGATCTTCTCCTGCATCCCTCGGAGTCCAGTATTTGCTGATTTTTCCAACAAAGATCATGCAAACCAGTGCTTCCCTTCCACAGTAACCATTCAAAAACGTCAAAAGCGGAATCGTTCAAAACCTCCCGACCTCATTCCGATCGAAGTCATGCCCTCACCTGGTCTCATCAAGGCGGGCTACCCAAAAGACTTACTTGAGACCCAATTAAAATGCATTATGACAGCTCAGGCCACCAGCACACCACCCAGAGGACGGCCCACGCGCATGCGTGGCTTCCTTTAGAAAAGGAAAAAGGCCACGTGCCTTTTTTCCTGGGGACATATGACCAGACCGCCCGAAGGCCATGAGGATCAGGGAAACCCAGAGATAGGGAATCCTTTGGGGACATTTTTTCCTGCTTCCCACCTGGGGCTCTTTTTTCCCGGGGACATCTTTTCCGGAGACATTTTTTCCTACGCTCGCTGCGCTGCATGCGTGCACCAACATTATTTCCTACTTGGCTTTCTCTCAAGAAAACCTTGCCCGCACGAGCTCTGTCATTGGGTGGCTTACGGATGGGGAACCCAGGCTAATTATATTTGCATGTCTGGTTGCGACATGTCCAGTTTTGCTCATGCTGTGCATCACTGCTTGCACTAAATTCCTCTTCAGTTTTGGCTAAGCTACAGGTGTATTACAGGTGTATTGCACAGAGGCTCTTTTGTGAGTCAATTCTGTGCAGATTTCACCCCATGCAGTTTATAGGCAGCATTTATGCTCAGAGGTGCCATGTTTTAATGTCTGTCTTCTCCTCAGCTCATCTCTGCTCTCCAAGGAAAAGAGGGTGTGGTCGAATGTGCATTTGTCAAGTCTACGGAGACAGAGGCCACTTACTTCTCAACCCCACTTCTCCTGGGCGTAAGTTTAGACTTTCCAAATATGAGTTTTTTTGTGTGTGTGTCGAGCTTAGAGAGTATTAGATATCTTTCTGCAACTTTCTACATGTAGTTCATTAGTCAGTACAGCGTTAACCTACTGCTACAATCGTAAGAGCTGCTCTGCTACTGGTTAGATTTAGAATAATGGTGCTGAATTCTTTTGACCTCTGATGCTCGAGGTGCTATGCAAACATTTGCCTTCCTTTTTGCTCAAATTACAGAAAACGGCCTGGCGAAAAACCTGGGTCTGGGCAAGCTGTCTCCCTACGAATCTGAACTGGTGAAGACTGTCGCTGCCCGAGCTCAAGAACAACATCAAGAAAGGCGAGGACTTCTCCAAGAAGTGATCGCGGCATTTTCACTCCAACATTTTTGAGGAAAACATCTGGAATCTTGTCATTGTGCCTAGGAGGAGCGATAGTCAGATTTTCATGGTTGTAACGCATAAGTAATAAAAAGAGTTGAAAGTTCTGCTCTTGCTTTTGGCCATCATTTAGGCTCATTTTTATGCATGTCATTTGCAAATGTGATGAAAGGTCCTCTTTCACCAAGCTACCTAGATTTCCTCGACCTTTCATGCCCCTAAGCCAAGTGTTGCTATAGTTTATAGTTTAAAGCCACCCATTGACGGAAAACACTATTTGCATCATTGTTTACAAGGTCTACATGCACTGCTTTATTTCATCAATACCAAGACCAGAATGCTTTCCCAGACTATCGGTTGCAGCAGATAGGTGTTCCCGGGATTGAAAAACGTTGAGAAACCCTTGGTGTAGACCATGCTCCCTGGACAACTTTCTGCAACATTTGTGAAGTAGTGAAGAGTGCGTGTCCACAACTTTGATGGGCGCTCAAGATGCGGAAGCACCCTATATAGCTTTGACTGCATTGCCACAGAAAGTGGTCTACAAGTATCAGCACTTTCCAAATGGAATGCTCCTTAGAAGTCATGATGGTTTTCTTCAGGACCTAGTGACTGCATAGCTCCCCTGCAGTGGTGTCACCTAGGGTCAAGGTCGCTGAGGCAGCAAGCCTTCCCGGAGAGTGAAAGCAAGTGGCAATGCTGTGCCAGTTCTTTCTGCCCCTCTACAGGTTCTGAAGAGCCACCTAGAACAGAACTTCACCTCAGAGCTGCTCCATATAACGGCCATGTAAGCTCACTCAATTGGCGTTCCTGAGGTTGCTGCACTTCTTGTGGCACACCCGTTGAGTGTCTTGTACACATAACGGTTGGCCTTGCAGCAGTCCATTATTATGAGCAAAAGCCTTACTTGTTCTATTGAGCGGTGGCATATATGACCATGAGCAGACGACTGAGCCGGTACGCGCCGCTCATCCGTATGCTCAGGACGGCGTCCTTGGCGGCGTCGCTTGAGGTCATCCTAGACCTCTAGGGACGGCCTCCTAGACTTCAGAACGACCTTGTCCTGTACGCGAAAAGCAGTGCGTGCGTGCCCGAAAGATGGCCATAAAAATGTCCATCATAGCACGCGCGCTGAGGTGCGGGAGCTGCATGTCACCGCCGGAGCTCCGTGTGCATAACGTGCGCTTCAGACTCATCTGTGCTCAGGGACTCCAAAACCGGGGCAGGGGCCAAAGCCCCCCCCAGATTTTCAGGATGGGGCTGAGCCCCTCACTCCGACTTCAAGAAACGTAAAGCTGTTTGTTTATCTATTGTAATTCCTCCAGTCACAAGGCGGCAGAAGAGGCCGGATCAACGCTGAACAACCTTTTTTCCGCTTTGCCCAACAAGGTGGACTGTCAGAGTGAAGTCAGAAGAAAAGGTTTGCGGAGATCTATAGAGTTCAGGAGGCGCTAAACGAGCTGCTGCAAGGAGAATATTTCGGAGGCCATTTTGATGGGTTATGAGAGGCTTTTGAAAAGGTTTGAAACGCTACTAGGAATAAACATTTCTATAGCTTTGTTTGGCCCATGCGAAGAACTTGCAAGGGTACTGCAACGTTCAACATTTCGTGCTGCAGGTATCAAAGAGGTTGCAGAGTCTTTCTGCGAGGAACTGTCCCGGCTGCGGTCTGAAGTCGCGTTTGAAGAGTTGTAGGGACTTGCGCCGAGCTGAACTGCAATGCGGCTGAGGTTTGAAGGGACCCTCGCGGCGCAGGAGCCGACAAAACCGCTACACAAAGGCTTGAGAACGAGCAACAAACCTTCTCCGCCGAGTTGTGCCTGATTGCAAGACATAGCGTTACGGAAGTGGCTAGTACTTTGCGGCTGTAGACTGCATTTCTGAAGTGAAACTCAATGGCAGTTCGCAAACAGCCACGGTATGAAGCTGATAGTTAAAACTAGAGAGCACCTTGATTAGCGCCGCCGGGGGAAGACACAGTTCACAACAGATGACCTAAAAGAGGCAGAGTGCATGCATGGGATTACTGATGCTAGCCTGGAGTCTGCGCGGTTTTTACTTTTGTCGGCTCTTTTATGCTAAGCTTTTGATTCCCTCACAATTGGCGGCACATGTTGAGGACACTACAGGCAAAATTCAACGAGAATTCATGAGCTCCCTGGACCAAGTCGTAAATAATACGAAACTTTCTTCATTCTGTGCCACGCATCTGTCACTTCGGGGGCGGCTCGATTTGAGTGCCTTACGCCGAGTTAAAACGTGTCTCACGCAGCCGCATGAGTCAGGGGAAGCTAACAGCACCTCCTTATTTTGCACATTCAAAAGGAAGAATACGTCTAGCTCCACCTGGACACGTATCAAGAAATTTGTCTCTCAGGACTGCTGAGTGAACGGCGACCTTCGTGGTGTTCCGTGAGACGATCAACACAGATGGCCTTGAAGCCTATGATATGGATCTGTTTCCTTCATCCGGCTTTTGTGTACACATTTTCACAAATAACGTATTAAGATAGCCATTGTAACATATGTAATTATACACTGCGCTTACTCGTTCATTTCATAGCATGGATGTCTTTTTGGATGAATTAACGTGTGAAGAATAAGCAACGTGATTCTCCGCAAACTCAATTTTACAATGCTGTGTATGCTTGCAGGGATTTTGAAATTCTCTGAAGCACTATGCATAAGCATTTTCGCTATATTAGAGAGTTTTAGTGGATCGTGCGTAAATGGCTTTGAGGGTCTGAAGGTTCATGTCGCAAAAGCGCAATATTGCGTTCCACGCATGTGCATTTCCAACTCCATGATAATATGCATTAGCCACTAAAACTTCCTACTGTTGTTATAAAGCAGGAAGGAAAAGTGATTGCACATGCTAAGTAAGGAACTTCATGCGAATAATATTTGAATTTTTAATAAACAGTAAGTAAAAATAAAACAACAGAAATTCGGCCGCAGCCCTAGTCATCCTGTAATAAAATATACGAAAACAAAATGCTTGACTTCAGCCCCCATAAGTCACTTCAGGTCCTGTCTGTGCTTTCGTGTGCTTCCTTTAATGGATTGTGGTGATATGTCTACATCTACAGTGGCCCCTACAAGCAAACGTGACGTTCGTAAATATACGCAGCCTCTTAAAGTGTCCTCTTTCGTTCTCGTCGTCCCTAGACGTGCCGGTGATCTCCTGGGGTCGTCCTAGATGCTATTGCCCAATTAATAAGTCTCTAAGAGCAAGTCTAAGCACCACATGTCTTTTAGAAACATTACTAGGAAAAGCAATACTAGCG
>JAZHYW010051274.1:0-17737 GCA_037355805.1 Ixodes ricinus
GCGAGCGGTTCCAGGCTGTCGCTGGCGATTTGGCTGGAGCGCTTCAGCGAGTCTCTAGGGCGACACTCCTCTCCCCGCCGGGCTCCCCGGGTCGTTCTGCAAACGTTTGCATTGTCCCAGGGTTTGAACGGCTGGTGCGACGCGCTCGTTGCACGAACGGCGTCAGGAAACGGAGTCAAAAGACTCGACCTCGCGCTCGCCTGGGGTTTCAATAGTGGGCTGGGGATGTTTGTGTTTGATTTCACGCAGCGCGTGCGTGATGGCGTGTTTGTGTAGCGCGGCGCGTTCGAGGGGAAAGAAGAAAGGCGACGAGGGGAGTGAGCGCCGCCAAAAACCGTCCCTTCTTATATGGCGTCCATTGTGCATTCGAGCTCCCTGTTCGATTTCCTCCGTGCCCCTTTTCTTCTTTTAGCGTACGACAAAAAGATGGTGGAAGAGATTTAGAGACGGGAGAGCGCCATCTGCCGGCGAGATGAAGACATTTGCACGCGTTCTGCGTAACCCTCCGCGCTTCGTATTCGTAGGCGTCCTTTTTGCCAGTCGTGTACTCGTAAAAACTTGAAAGGAGCGCCGGTTTACGTTCGGGAGCGTGTTTGAGTCTGGAAAGACACTGACAGTAGGGATGTCATGAACTCGTGTGGAACCCGAGGTTCGACTGGTTCGCCGAAGTTTCAGGCATCTTGCAAAATCCGTCGAAGTTCAACTTTAGAAGCGTGTAGCCCGACTTCTACTCAAACTTCGGCCGAAAGAAGGAAATCAGTGACTCCAAAACCCAAAAAGCGGCGACAACACAGACTGATGTTGCAACTCAAAGAAGTCACGAACCCACAAACAAAGGATCACGATTCAAAGTTGTGACGTCACGGACCGATGTCACAACTCAAAATTGTGACGTCAGTCTGATGTCAAAACTCGAACGCTGTGACTTCACAGACTGAGGTCACAACTCAAAGTTCGTGTCGTCATAGACTAATAACACAACTCAAAGTTGTGTCGTCACAGATTCATATCACAACTCAAAGCTGTGTCGTGACGGACTCATGTCTCAACTCAACGTTGGTCGTCATGAGAAGACGTAACTGACATTTCGGCGACAACGGAGATAAGTTGCAACAACCACGATACTCATATTTTCCTTTTTCTCCCATTCTAAAAGTCAATTCGGAGCAAAAGTGCGTCTACACTCCCCCCCCAAAAAAATAAATCGACAAAGTTTTGTTTTGGCTGAAACGGCGCTCGTCAAAGTCAGTGCCTCGGGAACAAAACGTACCGCTAAAACGGTTAAAAAAAACACGAAAATCCGGATCCGTGCTCTCATCCACTTCCAGCGCTCGACGTCGAATCAACATTCACGCCGGGAAACAAACGCGCGAGCAAAAACAGTCGCGCCTTTCTCCAAACACGCCTCCTATATCCTAAACGCAAAACAAAAACAGGAGCCCACTCAGTTCGAGCGCTGGAAGTTCGCAATGCAAGCATTATATCCCCATCGATCCAAATGCCCTAGAAGACAAGATTTCGCATGAAATCGCGTTAAAACCAACAACCACTCAACCCAAGGAAAGACTTGGCGTGGTTCTTGCTTCGTCTTCTATATACACGCCACTCCAGGAACAAACGGAACGCGCCGTGCACTATATACAGAATCAGCGCTTCCCTCTTATCCGATTTACGAGATCAGATCCAGAGGCTGAAATTTCATCGAATACTCGTTCCCTTTTTTTTCTCTCTTCGACCGACGAAATCTGCTCGACTCGGATGAGGGACTTGCGTGGTTTCTCTGGAGAAACAGGATCAAGCAAAACACCGCGCCGCCGAAAGCAGCTAACACTAAACAGTATAGCTACAGTCAGTGAAAAGATGAGAACGGCATGGCGTCTCTTCCGGGTGCCCGGAATCCTGTAATACGCGCCCGTTGCCTTCCGCCGTGCTTTGGCTGCGCGAGCACGCTCGAGGGTCACGAGCCACCGAAGCGTTATCGGAAAGAAGCTTGCGCAAAGGCGTTCAACTGAAAAAAAAAAAAAAAACATCGTTGTTGTTTTAGCCCTGTCAGTGGCTATAATAAATACATCAATAGCAAGAACAAAAAACACGAATATATAAGAAAAGAACGAATAAGAATTTGGGATAAATAAGATGGTGCGCCGACGTTGCTAGTCCGACAGAGTTAGTCGGATTCAAGCCCCATCAAAATCGGGCCGTACACCCCTACAAACGTGTACTAAAAGAATACGTTCAATAAACGGCGCCGGTCGAACCCCTGAACATAATAGGATGAAACGCGAAATACTCAAGGATGCTCAACTTGTACCTTATGCCTGGAGTATAGTCTCGGTCTTTACTCTTATGTTCCTTTTCTTCCGAGTAGTACGGAAGTAAATGTGGAAGATTTGGCCATTTCTCTCCACTTTACAAAGCCTAGTTGCACGAAGTATTAGACGAGCTAATAGATAGAATGTGCCCAATAACGCCAAGAACTCCATCTCAGACTCTCGGAAAATGCCTATTTCACAAGGACGCCGCCATCTTGAAATTTAGTCACTTCCAGTTTGGGCGAAAACATATTGTTTTACCATCGCAACGCCAATAGAATGTATTTAGGATATAAGCGTATAGCCGTCACCTATTCACTTTTTGTCTCCCCTTTATTTTTTTATTTTTTTACTATTTGCAGGTTGAAATGCTTTATTATTTTTTTCGTCGCCCATGCCTGATATGCCTACCAGGTGGCTGCAGGGACGAGAGTAAGCGAATAGATCTATAGACCCACTCAACGGGCCTAATAATGATGATAATGGTGACTATGATGACGATGGTAGTAATGGTAACGACAATGACGGCAATGTTTATATATTTCACCACCTTATGAAATACAAATGTCATTTATTTTATTATACATCTTGGATGGTTTCTGTATCGCTAGATTCGATGATTAGGAAACCCAGGTTTTACTGGATGGAAATGAAGCAGATGCGATTGTGGATTAGAGGCTGCTTCGGAAATAGTCGATCGCTCCCGGGGTACAAAACGCGAACGCAGTGAACGATTTGGGGAAATTTCAAGAAGTGTCACGCACATTGAGCAGCTGCATACCATGGGGCGTCGAAAACTTCCGTTGAAAAGTTGAAAATGATGACTCCGTGTTCCTGTGAACTTGTTTGACCAGGTCTACAAACTTGTTTATACGGTACGTGTCTCTGCCGGCTTGCATAAATTCATTATGATGTTGAGTTTGAGAGATAGCACAGATGACCCACTTGATGTCGAGTGGCATGATTACTTGGGCATAAATTGCATCAGACAGTAACCAAAAGGATACCCGCAAAATTCCCATTACAGGAAAAGAAGTAAAAAAAAAAAAATTCGCTGCCCCTAAAGACATGCCTCACGAGTCGCAACTCGAAAACTCTAACGAGAATATAGTGTTTTATTCCAGTAATTGCTCGGGTTGATTGGAGCTTGTCTAACTAGCCCTTTTTCAATTAATCACTTACTTGAACAGTAAATCAACACAGACAACAAAGTAACCGAGGTGGTTACTATTTAGGGCTCAAACCGCTTCGTCCACCCCTTCCAATAACTGAACTCTCATGTCTCAGATTAACAGACTTCTGCATTCAAATAAAACGAAATAATTGAGACTGAATGAAATTGTAACATAGCAACCACTGTCATTTCGGTGCATTCACAGGCATTTCTCCTGATCAAGGATATATATTTTAAACTCCTCTCCTACACGCTGTCTATTTTAAGGGAAAATGTTTCAATTAGTTTTGGAACTGGTACTGTTTCTTCTAATTGCAGTTATTTAGAGCTTCGTAGTCAAGCTAAGAATAATAGGTCATACCTCAGAGGCTCGTAAAAAGATTGCAGCGATCATACTACTCGATGGCAGAGTCTCGCACTGCCAGATTATACGCAGGTTCCAGACCAGTTGCTTGCGTTCACTGCCTCTTGAAAACTTTTGGAGGTTATCTCGAGAGCCAGCTCCTTGAAACGCCTGTTAGTGGTTAGAAAGGATGGCTTCGGGAGGTTCACCTATATTTCATTTTGCTTGTTTTAAACTTGTCGTTTCGGAGGAAACTTTCCATAAGGAACTACGCTAAAAGACCAAAAATTAACAAAAAATAATGTGTAACACGCATGTTGCTCGTGTAGCCTTCGGCAACACTTGCTTGCCTTCCAAGTTCCAACCCACCATTTTTCGTGAAACGCGTCCAGGGAACCCCAGTGCAATAAAGAACTCCGTGACCGTCCTTCAATCTGGCTTCAATTAGGAGGTAGTTCAACGGGACCGCGAGCGTCGACAGCTTCGCTCCCTCCGACGAGGAGGGTGTGAGGCATCGCTTACATTTTGTTGTTCTAGCACAGCCTTCTACGACGAGCTCACAAACACCAGCTCGTCTAAAGAAGGGAACTTTGTAGCAACCATGTTTCACCGTAAAAAAAAAAAAGCAGGGGAGGGAGGGGGGGAGGGGGGGAAGCAACACCAAAAGGCCAGGGCCCAGAGGCCCCTCTGAGTTCCGTTCCTCTTTGAGATCTGAGCTGTATTAAACTAATACCGGCTAGCTTCTTTTCTTTTAACTTTTGGGTGCCCGCACGGGGCTCCCTGGCAGCCCAGGGCCCTGGGCCGCAGGCCCCTTAGCCCGTACCTTAATCTAACCTTGCTGCTTGATTGGTCATTAGCTCGTCGCGTCGGCCTGCTTCTGTACTTAAGCTGTAACCAAGTACATAGTACCTAATGCCCTCCGCTTTATCCGTTCTGCTGATCGAACTAAATGAACAGACGCAAAACTACAAGATAACGAAATGACAACGAAACAGATATGACACGAAGCGCGTGAAGACTAGCCCCCCCCCCCCCCCACCACACACACACACACGTTTAAATAAACGTACCGCACGTATAACCATTCACGCGACACAGCTATGAAGATATGATAGGTATGTCTATATATGTTGTATCGTATTCCTCCCCATAATGGCCTACAGCCGACAGTATAATAAATAAATATGAACCACAACGAACGGCAGAACATCGTCGTCATCCTGCTCAATGCTGCCAAAAGCTCGATTCTCGAAAAAAAAAAAAAAGAGAGAGAAAAGAAAGGTAACACCAAAACAAATAAACAGTAAATAGTGCCGCGAATCCTGGAGGAACAGGAAGAACCAAATAAAGTCAGAACTTGCAAAACGCGAATGCACACACGGTCACACCTCGAGCAAGGAAAAGGAAAACAAGGCGGAAAACAAACGCGTGTTGGGTCTCTTCTTTCTTCGAGCACGTATGCGCTCCTCCACCCACGCAATAACAAAAAAATAAAAGAAAAAAAGAGCTCGCGTAGAGGGCTTGAGACCAGCTCAGCGGCCAGTCACCGCAAAGACCCCGAAGGGGCCCTTCCTCTTCTTCTTCGTGGCCTCGGCCCAATGATATGCGCATACGGAGAGACGCCAAGACCCCAAAGGCGAGAAGAAGAAAGCCTCTCGTCCGACGTCTCTCCGGCGCAGCTCCGTCTTCTGACGTTCTCGGAAACGCTCTCGGTGCGCGGGCCGTAAAAAGAAGAGAAAGAAAAAAGGAGCCATCCCACACTCGCGCAGAGAAAAAGACGGACAAGGCGGACGGGACGGACAGGGCTGGAATTATCAGCGGCGTCAACCTCTCCGGGAGGTCCTTCCAAGGCGTCCCGACGTACTACGCCGTCAAAAGTTGGCCCGGCCAAGTCCTCTTCGTGCCGCTTTGCTTTTCTGTTTTCTTTTTCTCACGAAAAGAAAGCGAGTATTGCCCAGGAATACAACCTGCAACGCGTTTCTATTGTTACGGACCCTTTCTAGCGCTTATCCGTATCACCCAGGTGAAAAATATCGAGACATTGGGCTGTGCGATACGCATTCGCGGCGTGTAATATTCCGCTAGAAGACTGCACAGGCATTGTCATTGTCTCTAATCACTCACAACTCAAGAAACTCAGGACGTGACTTGCAACGTTTAAAGTTCCTCTCTTCGTGATTGTTTCTTGGCCACTGACTGATGTTGCACTCTCGTCGGAGTGATAGTGAGATGCTCCGGTACTATAGAAATGCACGCACGTGAACTATAACTATAAGTACGTTTACGACAAAGACAAAAAGCCGACTAAAAAAACACCATTCGAATCATTCGGAACGATTTTATAATTCCACACAAATGCAATGTTCCTGTGTGCACGGGGGCAGAGGAGACCAGGAAGATATACACGTTCCTTCACAATAGACCATTTGCTATATTACCCAAGCATCAAGGAGGATGCAGGGATTGGTGTTCCACGCGCCACACGCGCATGCCTTCCTGTATAAAAAATTCCAAGTAAATAACCAAAATAAAGCTTTGACAAACGCGCGTGCAAGCCCATACAAAAATGGTCTATGGTCATCTATGGAAAATTATATGGCAGGCTATCACCCCTATGGCCCTCTATCGTCGGCCATAGAAATCCATAAAGACAGCTATAGCCAGCTATAGAAAAATCTATGGCCCTGTGTCTAAAGACTGGGAACCATTAAATTTTCTTTACCCGCCATAGAAAATTTTAGGGCCACAAGCCTAAAAACTGGGAACCAATAAATTGTCTTAAACCGTCTTTAGAAAATTTTATGGCCCTATGTCTAAAGACTGGGAACCAATAAAATTTCTTTAGACGCCTATAGAAAATTACATGGCCCAATGTCTAAAGAGAGCGAACCAATAGATGTTCTTTACCCGCCTATATAAAATTCTTTGACCCCGAGTTTAAAGACGGGAAACCAATAAATTGTCTTTACCCGTCTATAGAAAAATTTATGGCCCCGAGTCTGAAGACTAAGAACCAATAAATTTTCTTTCCACGCCTATAGAAAATCACTACCGGCGCTTACTGTTTTAGTAAAAACACTCCAGGTTAGAAAATTAAATCAATACTAAATTTCTGTAATGCCGGTGACAAACCATGACCCAAGATATGTTCTCTGCTGTTGCAACGAGTCGTGAAAACCAGTAATATTGTTTGTTTGAAAAATCCATTAAAATACTTGTGCAACAATTAAAATTAATTATTACCCCCAAAAGTGAAAATAAATTACACTGGCGCCGAACACTGCAATCAAGCAATAGCTTTATTGCAATCCTCAGCACCAGCCTGTCATCACTGCATTGTCAACGTGATTCATCAAACTTATTAAAAAGATAATTAATACATTTTAGTTAATTAGCCTAATGATCTACATTTGCTTTTTTCAGGGTGTTGAATTAAGAGATGGGGGCTATTCCAAGAGGCAATTCAAATAATGTATTAAGTACGAGTAATATTCGCTCCGCCTCTACGTGTTTTTGCGACAAATAATGGGTCACCGAAAAAGTCGGATTCAAAAATTAGACTACCATATATACAGCTAGCGCGAACGTGGCGTATGAAATGGGGGTCCGGTGTCGCGGCGTTGTTGCTGTTGTGTGGGGTACTGTTCTGCTTGTGTTCTGTGTGTTCCGACATGTACGTATTATCTACCGCGTATTATCTACCATGTAGCGTTCACAAAGACTTGAAGTAAAATTTTTTTTAGAGTTTGCTGGCTAAAGAGAGCCATAGGGTAAGCCATAGAGAAGTCTTAAGCCAACCATTAGACAAGCTAAAGAGCGCTATGGCTGGACAGCGATAGGGCCATAGACAAAGCTAAAGAGGACCATAAAGGCGACCATAAAAAATGCTAAAGACAGCCATAGAAAATTCTTTAGCTAATTGGGCCAAATAGCTAAAGCCGACCATACAAAGAATTTTCTATAGCCGACCATAGGACATTTTTGTATGGGAGATGCCATTTGTTTTAGGTATTTGCTTTAGAAAAGTTAGTACTGCTGAGGCCAGCACGTGCGGCGCGTGGGAACACCAATCCCTGCATTCTCCTTGATACTTGGGTAATATAGCAATAGGTCCTATTGGCACGTGTGCAAGTTCGTCTGCGCCCACGTGTTTTTTTTTCTTGATTTTAATTAATGACGGAGTGTGCTCGGCTGCCCCCGTTGTTCGCACGTTTTCTCCGTGTCGCTCCCCTTTTGATTGACGTGCCCCTCCTTGCACTCCGACGCGCCAAAAGACGAATTTCGGATCACTTGCTCTCCGCATACACCAACTCAACCCTCTGACGTCACCCCGCTGCGGTGGCGCTGCTGTCGGCACTGGGCATGCGCAGTCGCTTCCCATCGCGCGAGTTTTGTTTCTGGGCACGCGCGGTCAAACGTCGACTGGTTTCCGAACAGCGTGTTCGATCTATGGGTTGCTGTAGTTTGGCCTCGTGCTTGCGGGTATTATGCTGTCTGTCTGACTTCGGTACAATCATTCGCAGAGTACGAACGGCAGGGAGGCCGTTGGATTTCCCCGTCCCCGCTGCGAACCTCCCAGCCTCGATGACACTTCGGCGACTCGTGAACTTCGAGCGTGCTCGCGGCGGCCGAGCACGCCCGAAGGCAACGAGCGGGTGCTGGAGCAACGAGAGTCCGGAACAAAAGGGAAGTTTACAAATTCGCCTTCATTCATCCTTGCACGTCGTGGTTATCGACATGGTCGTGCATGTAATTCCATTTATTGCATCCGCATATTTTATTTTCAAGTAGTTCCTATGTTCCATACATTATGTCCGCTGTTGTATGGGTTAACTCCGTGATTTATTTATATATTTTATCTCGGAATTGTCGTTCTTCTGTCTAAATGTACGCATAAATTTTGAAAAATTTAGTCGGTCTGCAATGATTGAACCGATTTTTCATCCCATCAGACAAGCATGAATTGATTAATGCGGCCGCACGCAACCGCAATAGGAATTGCGTGCGGTCGCCAGCCGCAGTCATTTTCGATGTGGAAGTTTTCGATAGTTTATGAGAATCCGTGCGATAAATTCATCGGTGCCTCTACCGAAAATGCGAGCGAAGACGTCATCATCATCTCTCCATTTTTGTTTGTTGTCACGAGTTGGATTACGCGAGGTGTGATCAGTACGTTTTGCTCCTATAGGCTGCAACTTTTTTATTCCGTGATGGAAGTGAACGATGAAAGTTTGGAATTTCCTCTTTCCCAGGAGCGCATAGCTTTTCAGCATAGTCCCCATCGGCGGCGGTGAGCTTCCGCTACCTGTGCACTGTACACATGCCGTCGTAGACGGTATAGGGCGGATGTTGAAGACACCATGCGGCACGCTGCATCGGTAACCTCTTCGTCGGACGCAAACTGTGTACCCTTCAGATGGTCCCTTATCTCGGAAAATAGCCAAAAGTCTCTATCTAAAATGTTTGCACTTTGATAAGATATCACTCGAGGTTTTGGTAAAAGCGCAGCAAACCGGCGCTCCGTACGCTAAAGGAGCGCTCGAGCCCTAAGGACAAGAAAGAGCGAGAGAGAGAGAGAGAGAGAGAGAGAGAGAGAGATGAAAGAGCTCTCGTCGATTAGCTTCGCGTGGCCCAGTGACATCGGGACGGGTCGCGGACGAAGCGGGAAGCGCCGACGTGCGTTCTGTCCCTGCAGGCTGGCCAGTGTGCGATCTTTCCGCGAAAATTTAGGAGTCTATTTTGTTCGGCCAAAATGTTTTAGTTATCTATTTTCTTTTTTCAGTGAACTAAAAACTTGGAAAACAGGGGACTCGGTTTTGTGGTTGGCTCTAATAACGACGAATATCCGCATCTGAGTGCTACGGAAATATATGTAATTTGGTGTTCTTGACGACATCTTGTAAAGGCTGAACTCCATGGAACGAATTAAGGCTGAACTCCATGGAACGAATTATGTGACGAATAACTGGCGAACGCCGCCCGACGGCACGCTCGCTTTGCGCGCGACATAGCAGCCACTGTGTTGATTCCACGCGCCGTGCAAAAGCCGCCGGGCAAAATTCGTCGGTTATTCGCAGCATATTCGTCCCATGGAGTTCCGCCTTAAGTTGCCTTACGCTTCATTCTCCCCGTCCATCCCCACGAAACTAAAAAGAAAAGCAAAACCCCTGAAGATGTAGTCTTTTTTCTTTTTCCATAACGCTTCCCTGTTTACTCCGTTTCACCTTATGTTGCACCGCAGCGAAGGCCAGAAGGGCGAGCTCATAGCGTTGGCAGTTGCCCTGGTGCACGAGAGCTTGTGCCGCCGAGATGTGCCCTAGAGCAAGGAGCTCGCGCTTGTAGCCTTTCCTGCGGTACAACACAAGGTGAAACAGAGTATAGTATCAAAATACTGCAAGAGCGTGCGAAATTGAAAGAGCCATTTGTCAATTCAAACTTCCGGTAGTGGTGCTTGAGTGCGTCCGTGCGCGTGTGTGCGTGCGCGCGCGTGTGCGTGTGTGTGTGTGTGTGTGTGTGTGTGTGTGTGTGTGTGTGTGTGTGTGTGTGTGTGTGTGTGTGTGTGTGTGTGTGTGTGTGTGTGCGTGTGTGTGTGTGTGTGTGTGTGTGTGTGTTTAACTAAAAGAAAGCAAAACGAAAGAGCTGAAACTGAGCGACATTACGAGCCCAGATCAGGAAAACCACAATCCGAAAGTTGGCACAACTGTTACCTATCAAACACGAATATTTACAAATTTAATACTCACTCATAAAAAGAAAGAAAAAAAGGACCAGTCATACACGCGCATGCGCTAAAGGGCGATTGAACTCTGACCAAAGACGAGCGCAAACCGCCTCACTCCCCAAGCGACGGAAAGACAGACACCCAACTCGGAAAGAAGGCAAGCATATATATATATATATATATATATATATATATATATATATATATATATATATATATATATATATATATATATATATATATATATATATATATATAAAGTCGGACAATCAACGTCGCCCGTGAATCGAGCAAGGAAACCTTTCGAAGCGAGAAAATACCACAGCTTTCGCGCAGCACGCGATCCTACCAAGAGCCTGCGCCCGGAAAAAGCTGACTGCCGCTTAAAAAGCGATTACAGTTTCGTAATCCCCTCGCATGCCCCTTTTGACCCCTCTCCCCCCCCCCTCTCTCTCCCCTCCCGCCCGCCCCCGCCCCGCACCGAAATCCAACCTGTCGCACGATCTAAACACACACATCAAAAAAACAAAAAAAAAACGGCGTCCTAAGAAAACAAAAAAAGCAACGACAAGAACAAGAACAACAGCAACAGCGTTACGTGGTGGGTGCTTCATTCATCGTGTGATGGACATATGTCAGAAATGGGATGCACGCGTCCATAAAAAGACAGCTAGAGTCAGAAGTGAGTTGGGGAGAAGGAGGCACGGGACAGTTGAGGCAAGGGGAGCAAGCCTCCTCGTCTCTTCATATACGCCCATATGCTGCACAATGTGGAATATATAACTATATAATCTGATATATATATATATATATATATATATATATATATATATATATATATATATTTGGCTCTGAACAGCCAAATATATATCTTTTTTGTGTTAATATGCTTTTGTTTTTTGTGTGTTTCTGTGTGTGTGTGGGAGGGGGAGGGGGGATGCTTAATTCCCCTTTGTTTCATGGAGAAATGATGTCACTATGCCGCTCAGTATAAACGCATCTTTTTTTCTTTTTTTTTTTGTGACGTAACGAAACACAAGCCGCATTTGTATAAGCTCCGTCTTTTTTATTTATGTTTTGAATTGGCGCCCGCAATATTAATATGCATATACACCAACGCAGTGCGTTTACATATACACACACACATATATATATATATATATATATATATATATATATATATATATATATATATTATATATATATAAGCCCTCGTTTGCCTACACATTGCGCGTGCACAGAAACCAGATCCGGGAGAAGTGAAGCTTTTGCGCATGCGCAGTACCGATAGCAGCGCCACCGTAGTGGCGTGATGTCAGAGAGCTCAGTTGGTCTACATAGGAACTGACAGCCTAAGAACAGCAGTGCGTGCGTTATTATATTATGGCCACGCTGCTTGCTTTGTGCTGCATTCTCAACCGTTATCATCGGCTAATACTCAAATATGGATTGCAGGGAGATGATAGGACGATCGAGATACGCCGTGCCGTGCCCCTCTTACATTGTCGGTGACCATAACGCTGAATGCACCTTGGCGCATTGAGCATAGAGCGAAACCGTTTCTGCAGTTCTTACGTTGCAGGAAGCAAATGAACGTCTAGTCTTTTACTTCCTGCCACCGTAAGGACGATAGAAGTGGCTCTCCGCTCAATGTCCAGCACGGCGAACGCCGATGAAAAAAAAAAAAGAAAAAACGACAGGAACTTTAGTTTTGAAAACTCCGATAACGATACCCGATAACAACGTGCGACGCATGCGCAGAGGCGCCGGCGAAGCATTATCGGGTATCGTTATCAGAGTTATCTGAACAATCTATACTGAAATTTCCTTACCGCGAGCTTTTGGGGCGCCTCGAGCAGTTTATCGTAGTATTCCGTTTGCCCACAAACGATATGCTTTCGTGGCAACGCTTGAAGCTCGAACGAAGTGTTTACAAAATATACGCAAACGGCGTTTGTGATTTGTGTTCGCCGAGCGTTCTTATATACAGTCTTGGGGGAAATGCAGTAAGCTGGTATTACCACTTTCTCCGGAATATTTTCGTCGATCTATGGGAAATATTCCTGGGGGACAATATATGAAGCGCCCGAGGCGCTACTAACATTAGGAGTCTCGACCAATCATCTCACTCGGAAAGCCCCGAAAAAGCTCGGGTCACACCGCTCACACGTCGTACAGAAAGGCAGTCTGCAAACTCGAGCCGCCACAATATCCGTGGTTCGAATGCCGCGTGCCCAAGTTTCGTCCCTGAACAGTAAGTCTTCGGATGTGCTGAAACGGTTCCTAAAGCTCTATCTAGTGTCTCAAGACTGTCTTCTGTGCTATAATGTAACTATGATGTATTAGCGGTAGGCGTGGGTTCAAGAAGCTAACGTAAAAAAATAATAAAGTCGCGGGATGCGCTTATACTTTTCGTAAAACTCCACCGGACGCGTCGAAAAGATGGACGATTGGAAACGCCATTATAGCTGAAACCTGCGAGTCATATTATTCCGGAATAATTGAAGCGCCACGTAAACAATGCTACATCTACTATTAATATTATATATACTTTTTTGTTTTTATGTTTATTCACTAGTTAGTCATCTCAGTGCCGCTTGGTGACAAAGCTTACTAGGGGCGGAACTCCGTGGAAGTTTCAAGATTCATCTAAGGACCAAGGTATTACTCAAACTCGCGAAGTTGCCTAGCGTCCCTTTGCTTCGCCTTCGTATTTTTTTTTTAATTCTTATTTTTCGAAATAACGTTATTTTTTTATTTTTTTGGGGGCCTGTTTGATATGTTTTTGTTTTCTGTTTCGGCCCTTTCGTCCCCAATGCAGGAGCGGACGAATGAAAAAGATCCATCAACTCCCGTCGAAACTTCAGTCGCTTTCAAGGTCTTAATATGCGGAATTAATGAGAGTTCATGACGCCACATTGATTACTTTATGACCAGTTGCCGGGAGACATTTTTTTACGTATTTTGAGAAAAATTGGTCTTACCACGTCTTACCACGATATATGTATATATTCGAGTACTTCGCTTCGTGTGAGTGACCGCCTTTCCCTCTCCGAGGAGTTTTATTGAATTACCTAAATACAATGACAAAATCGTCTGACTTTTATTAATTTTAATGGTTAGAAAGACGTGTCTGCTTAAAGCAGGTGTTAAAAGAACTTCTTTGAACGCGTTTTGTTGCAGACTTCCGGGACGATCTCATGACAGCGATAATCTTTCCAGCGACGCGAAGTTTCTCTGAAAGAACGATCGCTATAATAATATACGATCAAAACAGAATACGTGTGTCTCGACTCGAAAGAGTTCTTCGTACAAAGATGAGCAAAGGGCTGATAAGGTACCATCCGAACGCTTCCTCTGCTTCATTCACACTTGATTTCATGCTATAACATGAATGCGCGGATTGCCGGGTCGGAGGGGGCTCTCGCGTTTAACGGATGCGGCTCGGGTGAGCATAAATCTCTGGGTACGGATGATCAAACTGTTATCCCTGCAAGGCCGCACAAGTAACTTAGTATACGTCATGAACACTTCGTAGCTCAGTATCCCTCGTTTTGCGATTATCGCAGGATGTAAGGGCATCCGCAATAGGGAAGCCACTGGCTGCGATGTCAGCCGGACAATTCGCAATCCGTCAGACGAAGACCACCTTCAGCAAAGCGCCTTAATACCATCAGTAACGAATACAAACAAAAAATCTAAAAAAGCCGTAACGCAGAAACTTAGAAATCGTGTCGACTACACACACAGTCCCTGCATCTAGAAACACGGAATGGAGGAAGCAATAACATATTGAAACGTAAACAGCGCGGAGTTCGTATTCGTAAAAGCTGCGAAGCCAGTTCGCTTACTAAGAAAAGGAGAGAGAGAGAGAGAAAGAAAAGCAACTACCAAGTAAACACGCGCAGAAACTTACACCTTGAGGTGCTGCAACGACGACTGTACGCGCAAGTAAGACGAACGAACGAATAGTTCGACGAAAAAAAAAAGAAAAAAAAAGAAAAGCGCGTGCCGTGAGATGGAAGGTTTGCAGAAGAGCGACTTTGAGGGAGAAAGTGAGGTGAGATTGTGGCGGCCTTATAACAAAAAGAGAAAAGAAAACAGAAAATAACGAAACGAAGTGTGTGTACGTGTGTGTGTGTATATATATGAAAGGGAGGAGGGTGCGCAGCACGTAATCTAAACCGCGGCTCAGTGAATATATCCACCACACGAGTTCGCATCTGAAGAGATCGTTTTCTCAATTCCTGCCACGTACTCCCCAAAGAGGCACACGCATTCAGAGTGGAGAAAACGATAGATGGAGAGCGGAGAAAAAGAGGATGAGGAAGAGAGATTTAGGATGATGCCGATGCGAAAGTGTGTGCTCGATGGAAGATGCTCTTCGCATGGAGTTCCGTATAAACAAACTCTGGATTCGAGACCGAAACGTAAGATCGGAGAAGTATGTGAGTCGAGAAGAGATATACGAGTCTTAGCTATAGACCGTGTTTCCAACTCGTATATAACTGAGGTCCATGAAGATTTGGAAGTAGCATCGTGAGGTTTTATTACCGTTTTCTCAACCGAAACGACACGCGATTACGACGGGATGCTGGATGGATAGATGGATGATAACGGCAGTACCCTTTATAAATGGCGGTAGCTTGAGCCACCTATATATAGTCTAAAGGACCAGAACGCACGAATCCTGTCCCTTTCTTGTAAACCAATTTTCTTCCCACCTGCATTTTATTAACTAGCACCAGTCAGTTTGGGAGTATCGCCAAGATGGCCTCTAAAAAATCAAAAGAAAAGATAAAAGGAAAAAGGAAAACACGCATTTCCTCCGCGTTTTATCCCCGTCGAGGGAGTCGCCAATCTTCCCCTGGCCAACCCTCGTCGGCGACCCCGACACCGAACCCACTGGGAGACAGGGTTGAGATTTTGGGACGGAGCCACGCGGGTTTTGGGTCGGAGCCACGCGGGCGGGAATCCCACACTTTCCTCTGTTTCACCTGTCCCCCAGCTGTGCCAGTTAGTTGCATTTCCAGTCAATTTTCCCGAGATGATTTCCGCCGAACTTCGATCGTCCTCTTTGTGATTGTAATCCTTTTCTCCTCTGTTCTTCCATCCTCGCCGTCTCCAGCAGGCGCTCGTTGCCTTCCACCGAGCTTTGGCCGCCTCGTGCGACGAAGCATCATCGAAGACAGAGCCTGCGCGCTCGAGGAGCATGGTTCCCCGACCATAGTCGGTGCCAGCGTTTGTGAAACAGTATCCTAATTAGTAATCTACTGTCATATTTGGATACGGTTTTGGTGCCCGATCGCGACACTACACTTCACCCCTGGGCAGGTAAACCGGAAACGGGTTACTCGTTTTCATTGCAAGAATCAATAAAACATAAGCTTATTTCCTCGCAGAACGTTAATAATTTACCATCTTGTACGGTGAATTAGGGTACTTGCATGCGAGAGCTAAGAGATGCACTTCCATGGGAAAACGCGCGTGCATTTGTCACGTCGCCGGAGAATAACAGGAATTACCTTTGTTACTAGGGTCGCAGCGAAAAGTAGATAACTTTCATTACCATTTTACAAGTGAAATTGCTTTAGTTACAGCATTTTTTCCGATCAGTGAGCGATGTTTAACTTCCTAGTATTCCGGGTTCAGTCCTACGTTCTACAGCCAGTGTGCAAAAGACAAGCGGCGAGTCTAAGCAAGAATAACAGACGAAAAGAACGTTGGGCTTCTTCAAGGAGAGATAACATCCTGATGACGCTAATATTGATAACCTGCAAGATTCACATGCCACCAACTGACCCCGATTTACGAGCTGTTGAAACGCGTTCAACGCTAAAGGCACTCGCACTACAATAGGTGTTTTTATTTTTATTATCGTGCTGAATTTATCGGGCGGTAAGAGTTTTCTGGCTTTTCTTTTCGTCGTTTTAAAAGTTTTCGGAGATGCGGATATGAGTTTTGAACGCTAGAACAAACTTACTTTTGCACCCGTACATGAGCATCAGAGTGAATAAAAACGAACGTTATTTATTGCAAGTGGCGCTTATTGCTTCTGCCTTTACTCTTTATTTTCGATCGTCTATTACTGTGCTTTTTGGGTAGGTATACATTTCCAGTGTTAGCAGCGCAGTCGGCGTCTCTATGGATTTTTCGAGACGGACTTCGTTGCTCTGGCACGTAAAACCCCTGCAGAAAAGCGCCGATGCCGTGTTAGCGTCAACAGCGTCGGACAGTGTATACATAAATACTCGCAATGCGTAGCCATCAGCTAGACACAGTTTTGTGCACAGACCTTGAAAGAAAAACTCCGATTCCAGTTTGGGACCATTTTCGGGATCCTTAAATGGTCGGGAGCAGGACGCTAAACAGGCCTGCCGGACGCACGTTCCTGCAGGCACCGCACTGTGACCGTGTCCTTCTGCGATTCGGCAAACAAAGTCGTCTGCATGTTTCCACACGGGTTGCGGTGACGTTCAGAACGACGCCGAGTTCCTGATTGGCTTTGATTGAAGGATAGTAAAGACTCGATGCTAGATGCCTCAAAAGCCCACCCACTCATTTTTCTTTTTTTTAGGTCAGGCAACAAGAGTTTGAGGCTCCGAAGATCATCTCTAACCCGCTGTGCAAACAAGCAGACGAACTTGCGTTCCGCATGGTCTGCGTTGTCCGGCACTCGATTTCCATGCCACTGGTACACGCGCTTCCAGAGCCACCTGCCCTTGGCTCATCCCACATTTTCTGTCCTGAGGCCGCGAGCGGGAACGCAAGAAGAACAAGTGCACCGCGTGCTGCACCTCGGGGGAATCTGGTACGGGCAGTTGAAGATTCGCCCGACCGATTGACCTCCCGCCGGGAAGGCGTCAGAAGAACCAACAAGAGAGCAGACCAATCAAATCAGAAGCTCACGCACACGCGAGTGCACACGCACAGCCTCGATCGGCGTCGTATAGCGTACGGCGCAGCAAAAAGCCCCGCTATACACAATCACACCACACCCACACACACACCCCGGGGTCCTATCACGCAGACACGCTAATTCTATTTAAAGACGCACCCTCTTCGGTCGTCATTACCAGGAGGCGTTTTTTCTCGGTTCCGCGGGGCGAGCGTGTGGGACCAGTTATGGCGGCGCGGGGGCCTTCGGCACCCGGCACAATTAATTCCCTCGCTCCAAAGCCGACTGC